>JARFXV010000814.1:65000-225000 GCA_031761425.1 Cosmopolites sordidus | reverse complement strand
TGACTTCATTAAGCATATTGGACCCGAATGGTATAGAAAAGCTCAGGACAATGGACAACAATGGCTGAATGATGATGACGATGATGACGATATTCAACATTATATCATCGTTAGCACAAAAAAAATTAATCGTAAAATGTCTTTTTAGTACTCAAATTTGAACACGTTGGTATGGACTTACCATTTTTGTAGAAAATAAATGCTCATTTATGGGAGATAACTGAATCAACACAAAATATGTTTATAACGATCGAGTAGATTTTTCTGTAAGAACGCAAATATATTACCTCCAGCAAAACTATCACAAATTCTGAAGAAGTGTTCTAATTTACACTAATATTGCATATTATAGGTCATAAGTCTGGTATAATCAAGTGGATGTTATTGAAAATATGTATGGCCTTCAAAAATAAAAATATATAAATTCTTAACATCTAATCGCAATGCTCAATAAAATAGATATTTTCATTTGGAAAATAAGGATAATAAATAATAATAATTTCTGTGAAAAAGTATAACTAACTAAGAAATATGATGACTAAATGTAAACATTTAGTCATCATATGTAAAACAACTAGTGAATTACATCCCGGCAAATCCTTAACTAAGCACAGTTGCATCAGTCACAGGAGTTGCACATCAGCTGCAACATCACCATTTTTATTCACTGTAAATCTCTTAGTAGATTTTGTTAAAGTTTCGGATACATAGTCCATGTCTTTGGTGTAAAGTTTTTAAAAAACCTACTCTCCACCTCCCGAAATTGGTAAAATACACTCACTGAATCGTCTAGGCATTTATCTTGGTCTATTAGGATTTTATCTTGGACTATTTCGTCTCAGGTGAAGAAAACACATGCTCAATTGACGAAATATTTAGAGATCTTGGAGGTCAAGGTAAAAGTTAGATTCCAAAGACCTTTAAGAAATCTAACGTTATCCTTGTTATTGTTTTGCTGAAAATGGGGTTCTGGAGCGTTCAATATTTCAAGATTTCCTGTATGTAATTCTCGGCAGTCGAATGAACAGCAAAGTTGATCTGCTACTATACATGACGATGAATATGCCCCCCACATAAAACTAGGGGTTTTTATTTTTCTTCTACGTCTCCAAATCCAATCATAACTAATAACTATCATCACCATCACTAATGATAACTCAATTCTATTCTGCATTCCCGATAGAATGTCGGCGTCACTACTCTAGGCTCGCTCAACTGTGAAGGTTAATACAAAATGAGGGTACTATGACTCTCGTTTATTAGGAGTAATAAAAAAACTCTGTATATCCTGGATATGCTAAATTATCAAATTGAAGTCAAATGTACGCACCAAAGTACTGCAAGTTTGAAACTAAAGTAATAAAATTCGTGTATGAAATAATTAAAACTAAATAAACAATTGTTGCCTAGATAACAACATGGATAAAAATGATATTACATTATCTTGACCTAATAAATCTCCCATAAACATAGTTGAATATTGTGGAATATAATGGGTGTTTACATTTCTTTACCACTCGGTTTATTTCACAAATAGTTATTGATCCATTACCAAAATGCCCTAATAATTTTCATTAAAAAAGCGTTTAGATTCATATAAGTTTTCAGTACTTTATGTAATAGATTATACATAATCAAGAATTATCTAATATTTTAAAAATTAAAATATAAAGTTCACAAAAAGATATATTATGACTTACTAAATAACTTTAATGTTATTAATTACTTTAATGTAATTAATTTAATGTAATTAAAACCTTAAATATTTTTGCATTAACAATTTATTTATTACCAAAAATCTTGAAAATATTTCTTTAAAAAAAGCGTTTAGATTGTTAAAAGTAAACGAAACTAGTTTACAATACACATTTTACATAATCGAGTAATAACTTCAAAATTGTATAACTTTAAAACATAACTATTATCAATTTTTAAAACTAAAAATATCTCTTTTTAAAAAACTGTACCAGGATTAAAATGTCAAGGTTTTAATATCATTTATCCAAACTAAATATAACCAATGATATAAATATCAAAAATATTTATAACACAAACAAAATAATAACAATGATACAAAAATAAAAAAATTACCTACTTCCTCCAATTCGTCGTTATCCTCATCAGGAATATTTGCCTCATATTCATGGTTTTCTTCTACTTGTTGCTCCATAATGTTAGCCACTTCAACTGGTAGATTCACTAAAAAAAACACAGATCTATTTTAAAACACATCAAAATATTCTTTATCACACTTACTAGTTGATAACATATTTAATTAGTATGAAATGAATTTGAGTGATTTAACGAAAGTAAAATGCGAAGATTCTCGAAGACCGTGTTCGCATAGTCGAAGAAAAATATTACTATCGCGAAATAACCCAGTGAGTGACTTGGTCGAGTGAATTTCTATGGTTGGGTAAAAGTCGTGTTGTACTTGATTGGAACTCTCTCTCATTAAGGTTTATTAGTAAGCAATTGGATATACAGTGAATGTTAAAAATAATGGGGCGACTTATTGTGGACAAAACTATAGTTTTTTTATTTTATTTTATTGAATATTTTTTATTAATATTTTTATATTTTATTGATAATATTTTATTCAAAGTAATTAATTAATATTTTAGTGCTTGTTAGTGCGTTAGTTAGTGCATTTTTTTTTGGAAAATTTCTGTATCCTTGATGAAAGTGTTAAAAAGCTTATTAAGCTATTAATATGTTCACATACGATTTATGTAGGTATGTAGGAATTAGTACAACTGATTAGGATTGGTGTTCGATGTTGACGTTTAATATGTATGTACAGATACATAATTCAGATAACAGTTGTTTATTGTAAATATAATTATTTGAATTCATATAAAACGTGATAAGTATTTTTGTAGATAATTATAGCTGAATTACATCGAGATAAATATCGAATAATATTTGGGGCTTATTGTCAGGAAGCTCCTATCAGAACGAAAACGTAGAGAGTGGTTTCAATGATTTCAAAATCTGGTCGAGTCCAAACTCGATAAAATACGATTTTGGCATCTGAACAAAAGTTTGAGCTGCAAGCATTATTGAATGAAAATTTACCTCAAAAACCTACAGCTGTGTTAAAACATTTACATGACATCTGAAAGATACAAAAATATGGAAGTGCCTGCACACTAGCTGTTCGAATTGTTTGTTTGCTGTAACTTCTGTATTCACCGAGCAGAAAAAACAAGAAAAGAACAAAAAAAACAGCTTTTTTTTGTGTGTCTTTTCTTTTTTTTGTTTCTTAAGTTCTGTTTGATACATTTGTCTGCTATTAGTAGCAGATCACACATTTTTCCTTGCATGCTTTTATTACATTATTTAAAAGAACTAAAAACAATAGGAAGCTCAGCAACATTATATAATTTTATAATACTTGTGTTATTTCTATAAAGAGTTTTAATGATCTCCATTCTTCCCCTCTTCACCCCTCTCAATTCCAAACTTATCTAAACATTACTTTTTTGAATTCTGTCAAAAGGTTTCCGTAGATCTATAAGACAAACATGTATGTTTATTCGCGCTTTATACGCGCTTCGTCTAAATCGGTATTGCGTTTTTTTAGAAACGATAGAAAGTCCACAGGGTAGTCAAACAGGTTGACCAATATCTGGACAGGAATAGATACTTCTCAACTCACACACAGGTATTTGATTCCTATGTTGCACAGATTCCACACAGGCATTTGATTAAATCTGGTATTAACTCTGCTACAAGCTTAAAAAATAATTTATTTTACGTTTTAAAATACTAATCAAACAATATCGCTGTGGATAAAGTGACACAATTGATATGGTCATATGGCAAGAAAAACAGATAGTAGATGGAATGTTAAGAATCTTCAAGGAGGTCATAGATGAAGAAAAGGAATAGAGGTAGACTAGGGAGGAGATGGTATGATGATCAGAAGAGAGTGGCAGGGTTGCCATGGATGAGAATCGCATAAGATCGTGATAGGTGGAAGCTCTTGAGGGACGCCTATGCTCAGTATTGGACGATATAAAGGTTCAAAGAAAAACGAAAAAAAATAAAATAAAATAAAACAGTAGGTATAGTCCGGTTCAAGATATTTCGTTGCCTTTCCGGCAAAATGTTAATTGTCCCAATAAATTTCAATAAAAATATTCCTAGCTTCTTCAAAGGCGCCAGAGTTGGAGTGGTTAATTCTGAATAATATAAATTTAATAATTAATAAAAATTGTTAATAAAAATAAAATATTGTTAATTTTATTTCACACATTCTTTTTGTCGTCGGATTGCTCAAGACGACTAGGTGTCAAGTCGAAAGGGTTCGACGTTTTCGTTCGATAATTGCTGTTGTTCCGAGTATGACTGCTTTCTGCATCCAATGTATGGTATTGTATACTATTTGAAGATCATTTAAGTGCAGCAATGATAGTTTATGCACTAGGCTAATCGCGGATATTATGAAAGATTTAACAGTAACTCTTTTCATATGCCAAATATCTGGAATTTCATCAGCTAGTTCTTGGTATTTCTGCACTTTTTGTTTATATGCCTTATTCAGATTTTCATCCAGGGGGACAGAGTTGTTAAATTATTATTATTATAATTATGTATAACTAAACAGTGGTTTGTCTATTTTGATATTTATTAGTACAGTAAAAATAAATAAATTTATTTATTAGTACAATAAGAATCATAACTTAAATTTAATTATGCATTTAATTCGGTATCACTCTCACTGTCACTTTGATCTACATTGATAATAAGTGGTTCTATATTATTAGTAAATGATACATATGAATCTTCTATTTTAATAATATGGTTAATCGAATTTATGCAACTTTCTTCGGGAAAACTATCTACAACCTTCCTAATTAATGTAGCAGCACTTGCACTTAGAGGCGGATAAATGTTTTCTGCTCTAATATTGGATCTTTCCTGATGCCACCTATGCTCAATTAAAAATACAGTAATACGGGGGAAAGGCGTCAAACTGTATGTCCTATATCGGCAGCAATGGTATCACATCCATATTCCTTTGTAATATTAACTGTCTTTAATATTTTTAGATGACATTTTTTATATGTATTTTCGAAGTATATATCGTTTTTGAACATATAGTTCTGAATTTCCAATTTAGTGTTATTTGCATTAGGAACCTTATTTTTTTGGTGGTTATGATAACTAGCATTGTCCATTACAATTATGCTTTCCTTAGGCACATTGAACCAATCTTCAAAAAGTTTTCCTGTGATGTCGTTATGGTAGTCCAAAGATGAATGTTTAATATTTTTGGAGGACAACCGTAAACATTTTGAGACCCATCCATCCTCGAAACCAGCATGTAAAATTCTAATTATTTGTCCCTTGTTTGCTGGGGCTTTGGTTTGGCATTTTCTTAATGTATCTACCCATTCTTTTGCTGGTATCTCATGTGTATCGAACCATGTTTCATCAAGGTAGATAATGGGATGATTTTCTAATCTGTATATTTTTATAGAGTTTAAGTAGTCAAACCGCCATCGCCGCAATCGTTGTGATTCCATTAATATTTGTCTTTTATAAATGGTCCGATATGCAAAATCCATTAGAGATAATACTCTCCGGAGGCTAGTTCTGCTGCAAAGAATGTTAGTTTCATCTTTCCTTAGTCGCTGTTGCAATGAATGCAATGCAGGCACAGTTTGCTCTTTGTCTTGTTAAGTCTTTGTCGCTTTCGTCAACACATTTGCTTTTAGCAGAATCACTACGAACTTTTTTGGCTTAATTGGTTACATTATCTATAACTGTAGACAATGGCGTTTTCGTTAATGAAGACGTTTCTGCTGCGGGTGCATTTACATTAAGCCCCCTATTCAATAAAGAAACATACACATTTTTAACAATTTGCTTACCATCAGACGATAAATGTTTTCTTTTGAAATTAGCACTACCGGAAGCACAATGATCATTATCTTGCCAAGAACGCCACATTTTTAGCACAATTGGAATAATAAAAATACGATTGAAATTATAAAACTGCACCCTTCCAATGATGTTGCATACCCTCGTTTGTTCTCTGATCCATATGCAGGTCTTTCTGTCCCGCTTTGTAATGCCAAGCATACACCTTTTCATTACCCTCTGTGCTACCCGAAGCTTTTGAACTGATTGTGATGTGAGCGTTCATATTTCACTCCCTTCAAGGTCATCCATGTGCACGGTAGCTTCCTCATACATGGATGGAAGTAGGTTCACATAGGCCTATTCCCTGGTCCCCTAGCTATTATGCACAAAGGCATTATCAAATGCCTTTTCATAGTCAATAAAAGCCAAGCCCAGTGGCATGGTGTATTCATTGTGCGTTTCTATGGCCTGTTGCACAAGCTGGATATGATTCATAGTATTGAATCCGCTTCTGAATCCCGCCTGCTCTCTTGGTTGTGCGTCATTCAGTGTTTTTAATATTCTTTTAGATATTATCTTGGAAAAAACTTGTATTATCTTATGATATTATGATTATCTTATGATGATATATCTTATGATATTATCTTGAAAAAACTGTTATTTTATTAATTATTAAATTAAAATTATTCAGAATTACTCATAGGAGGCTTACTGGGCGGTAGTTTTTTAAATCTTCCTGTGCTTCTTTCTTATGAAGAAGTATCACTTCTGCATTTTTCCATAGAATGGGTATTTTTTATCTTTGAGGCATTTTGAGCTTTTAACATTTCAACCGTTACAGTGTCCTTTCCTGGAGCCTTTCCATTCTTCATCGCTTCCATGGACTTTTGTCACTTCATCCAACAGGATATCTGGCATTTGCCACTTTTTCGTGGGCATTGCTGTCTTTGACTGCTTCTGATTGATATGCACTAGTTGCATGTTGAACCGACGCGTTTTCTCTCGAATATGATCCTATGAATATGAATGACGCATTGGGCTAGTCGGTCAGATATACTTTCAAATTTTACGACACTGTCCTTCAACTTTCGATTAATAAGGAATCCAATTCCACATCGTCCATTCTCCGTACCCCGAGTGAAGAGTACGTGACCAGTTGTTTTCAGTTTGATTAGCTCTTCCGCTTTTCTTCGGGTTTCCTATGATATCCCAATGTATGTTGTCAAGCTTCTGCTTGTTCTTGCAGACGTTCACCCGTTTTCGTTGTCCGAATATTTAGAGTTGCAACGTCCAAAGTCCACTGGTAGCCTTATTTAACCCGGTGATTCTTAGCACCCTCTGGTAACTTTTTATAACTGCCCTGATCATCCCCAACTTACGAATCTCAAAAACATTAAGATAATCCATCTTTTTTCCCACCAAATTTCACGTCCGTTCTGGAACCAACTGATCAAGGTGTTATTCACAGTTGGAAAGTTTATTATCGACAACAGTTTATAATCAGTTATCTTAAGTGCATTGAAAATAGCACACCAATAGCAATAAATATAAGAAATGTCTGAATGATTGTGGCATGTTCGTATATTTTTTCTTTTTTTGGGTTTTTCGCCACAATCAAACTCAAAAAATATTTAAAATATCTGTTATGTAAATAAAGAATCACTGGGTAAAAACAAAAAACCAAACGGAGACAAATTTCTCAGTGATTCTTTTTTGTAATAAATTTGCTTAACGAACAACATTTAAAAAAATATAAAATACAACTTTTGTACGTTAACGTTTCGGGAAGTATTCTCCTCCCGTGTTCAAAACGAATCTAAAAATAAACTATATTAATTTCTATAAATTCTGAAAAGATAGAAAGTAAATATATTTTTTGTGTATGTCAATGATACTTACGTTTACATAAGAACAGATATTTTTGATATTTTTTGAGTTTTAGATCGTGGCGAAAAACCCAAAAAAAGAAAAAAGCAATAAATATGTTCGATGCTATTGTAATGGTTTCTAAAGCTTGGAGCCGTATGCTTTTCCGTACTGCTTATAGGCTGATAGATCAAATTTTTCAATAAGATAATACCTAGGCGGCTACCCCATGATTTGTAAATGTTTACAAATATATCAATTTATTGCATAAAAAACAGAAGACATTTGTAAAATTATTATTAAGAATAAAATATGGTAAGGCGTCATTAGAAACAACGGTCAATGTATGTTTGATTAAATTTTTTAGATTAAAAGAACAAGTGTGTCAGCTTTTTATTTCGGTTAATAGTGGGTTTTATTACACTTATTGTACTTGATTTTCTACTTGTCTTAAGGTGATGTTTTATGGTAACACTTCTATTGCCGTTTGTAATTGCTTGATCATTTATTTGATTTCTTTCAGATTGTCATTTTTGTTAACAATTAGAGACGATCCTTTTAGATACATAATAGTTGTTTTTTCATAATTGTTAACTTTTTCTTAAATCTTAAAATACTAAGAGATATAGAAAAATAACAGGTTTAGCATTAATAATTGTTGCTTTTCATAAAACTTAATGTATCAGGTTGACAAACAGGTTCGTTCCGTTTTTAGATCGTAATAAAATTTTATCGCCACCATCAAACCATTCAATTTTAATCTTTACGGATTATGGTTAATGTCAAGGAGTTTTTGTTCATTTCGAAAAATCGCCAACCGAACTTACAGAAACCAGTGACTGAATGACGATTAGGAGAACAAAGTACACTTGTATGGTAAGTGCCTGAATTGTGAATTCAATGACGAATTCCAATTTTGTTTAGTGGAATATGATGGCCGATGTAGAATCAGATAGTAACGTGGAGAAATATGTCATCAATAGTATACGTTATCATATGGTGTGATGTTGCTTATGGACATCTGGTCTCCATTAAAGGCAACATAACAGTACAACTTTATCTTCAAGAAATAGTGGGGCCGTATGTTTTTCCCTACATTAACCGGCTGGTTATAATCTATAATGGTTATAATGGTTATATTATGGTTATAAGTCTATAATGGTTATATTTATTCAGAAGGAGGGTTAGATGGCGAAACTTTAGTGGAAGGGGAAAAGAATATGGTTCCTACTCAGTGTGTGATACTTTTGACAAAGCCCTTGTATGGCAGCAATATAAACGTGACCTGTGACAACTGGTTCACGTCTATAGAATTGATTGATTGTTTGAAGAAGAGGGACTTGATTTGTGTACTTACAGTTCGAAAGAATAAAAAAGAAATTTAACTGAGATAGCCGATACTTGATGGAAATTCAGGAAAAATACAAATACAATATATATATATATATATATATATATATATATATATATATATATATATATATATATATATATATATATATATATATATATATATAGTGGAAATTTAGATATTAATCTTGGTGTTTTATTTAAAAAAGAAATGCCTAATTAATTTCTTCCTTCAAAACAAAGAGTGGAAGGTACAACACTATATGGTTTCACGAACCAAATAACACTGGTTTCTCATGTTCCCAAGAAATCTAAGGCCGTCATTTTGGCATTTTCTATGCATCACACTGAAGAAATTGATCAACGCACTGGTAAATAAGAAATTATAGCATATTATAATTCCACAAAAGGTGGAGTTGATGAAATGGATAAAAAGTGTGCAATTTACACTATTAGCTGCCGAACAAGATGTTGGCCTATGGCTATATTTTACCGCATGTTGGATATTAAAGTCTATTCACCGAAGAAAGACAGTCGGCATAAACAATGACCAACGCGTGATCACCACGATATTTTAGCCAGAAACTTTGAGCGCCCATGTTATTGGCGGAAATCGGTCGAGTTGATTTAAACCACCAATGAAAACCCAGATGTTAGGCAGGTTGCCGTTCGACAGAAACACACGGTTGGCGGCAGTAACTACCCTGAGTTTTTTTCATGTATTGAATTGCATTCGATTTATTAATAATTGTATTTTGTATCTTGATTTTTGTATTCATCGTCGTATCATTCGCTTCTTTTAATTTTTCCTGTATTTCGGGCTTCAATTGCCTCCTCCGTTTCTTTTTCTATTACAGACATTATAGCTTCTTATCCATCGTCTACCCACTGTGCTACCCTCTATACGTCTCTGGTTTCTCTAAGTCTTCCTTCATTCTTCGTTGGTACTTTTTCCTAGCACTTTCGTCTGTTGTTAATATTGCAATTTCGTATTTTTTGTATCGGTTCCTATTTCTTTGTCGGTAACACTTACTCTTTTTTGTATTTTTGCTACAATCAGCAATTTGATGATGCACCTCTATACTGTATATCCAACATGTGAGACGAATGTTCCCTTATGGATATTTGTGAGTTGAAACTTTGTACATATCACCATACCATGTGCACCTTTGTACACATCACCATCACCATGTTTTATACAACCTCCGAAAGTCGACAAAGACTTTTTCCAGTCTTTCATCTACATAGCCGGCTGGTAACACAAACCAGTGACCTCCTGGGGTCAACTAGAGAACCTCAAAATAACCAATACCCGTACGGGTTCACATATAGAATATATGAGTAAGGGCCGATAAGGTCAACTCGACACTAAGCTAACAAAATGGAAAAAAATAGGCTGTGTTTCCGATTTCGTACCAAAAATTGTTTTTCGAAATGGGACTGCTAGATTCACGCCCGAGTTTCACCGATTTTCGTGTTTTTAGGCGACGGGGGTTCACCCTTACTCTTCTCAGTTGGCTGCCTTCCGCACATCCTTGTGTACGTACTACAGGGTCCTGGGCAAACGACGAGGACACGGAAGTGGGATTTGTTTGTGCGTCTTAGTAGATTGTAGACTATGCTCAGAATTTTATTATAATCCAGAGGTCGATACCCCACAGTGTTTCTGAGACCCTATGACAGACCGTTTTAAGCCCCGCTTAAAATGCTTAGTGACAGAAAAATATCGTATACTTTTTCTCTATCAATATCAAGGCTGACATTTGTTTGCAAGATTCAAATTAACTTAATAATGATCACATTTTATTACGCAAAATATAGAAATAATTAGTTAAAAATACAAATATCATATTTGTTTCAATGACCTACTGTTATTAATTATAAACAATTATTCAAAGCTGTAGAACATATTGCGTCAACATTTTTTTTCATGGCACAATTTATTATTTAGTATGCAAAAATAAACAATTAATATGTAAACAAGGTTGTACGTCACTTTATAACCTAAAAATACATGAAATTTTTTTTTAATTAGTTTCCGAACATTGTAAAAGTTAACTTTTAAAGATATGACTATGAACTGATTACACTCGTCTACAAAATTCAAACTTTATATATTGTCACACGAAAACGTCTAATTTAGATAGTACTATGCCACCTAACAGGAATATATTACTAAAAAAATTAACACGTCAGATTTCTTAGTGACATTCAAATATATATTTTTATAAAAAATGTACGAAAACACACTTATACTTATACAATTATCGACTTATACACAATGAATGATTTTGGCGAGTACTTAGCTTCCGGTAGGAAGTAAGTAATTAAGGAAGTAGTAATTCAACCCTTATCAGTAATCGGCTAACATCCCAGGACTCCATTTCCCTTGATATCGCATCTCTATACGGAAAACATCCTATTTTGATAATCAATAACAATTAATTTTTCATTCCTTTTATACATTAGATTTCGAAGGGAAAAATAATTTCATAGTAAATTGTATGAAAGGTGTTCATAAGGAAAGGAATCTTCATATTCAGATTCATAAGGAATCTCTCGCCGTGTTCATCACTTACAGCATCCAGGTTTTCTGGGAAAAAATACAAATGTGAGTCCAGGATATTTATCTTCAAGGACATTGCACCCCAAAGCTTTGCATGAGATTGAAAGTTAATTAATTAAATCTTTGTAACTATTAAATTTAATTAATTTAACTTTGTACTGGGAGAAAGTTCAATCTAGATCCCAAAAGCTCAGCCTGTTTTTAGATAAATGTAAATCATGTACCAAATCATTTAGGCCACCTTGTGTCAATAAGTGTGGTTCTTTTGAAGTACTTAGTTCATAAGTTGGGTCGCTATCTCTGAGTTATCATCTTGACTAGCAGCAGCTTCTTGAGTTTTTAATAGATTTGGAGGTTTTGGCATAGGCAATTTGGCACAAAGTGGGTTTCGTATTTTTGCAGAAGACAGGTCCGGGCACTTTATGGTGTCTTCGACTTAGTTCTGATATATTAAATATCAGAAAATAACACTCACCTACGTGATCCGTTGGTTCATATACATATGTCTAGATCCCTTAGCCCAACCCAGTAGAAGTCTCACACATGTTACACCGTAGATATGTGGGACCGAGGATTTATCTTGATGGCGTACAGGAAAACCAAAGTAACCCAAATAACGTTTGGCTACTAATGGTGTGAAATTTCGACGCTGAGAGGTAAAAGTTAATTCTCCACATACATAAAAATCTATTCGGGTGATTTAAACACGTTCGTGGCATATTTACAGCCTTAACGAACATCAATAAAATTAAACTTGTTGACTATGACAGTTATCCAACTTCGGTAATGACGTTATTCAAACATAAACACGTATACGATGTGAAACTGAATATGTAGCTGTCACAAAAAACTGAAGGTGACTGGAAAAAAATTACATTGTTTTGGTAATGAGAATGGATAAGTACAATCAAATATCATTACAACATTCGTGTGACAAAAACAGTGTTCATCACTGTTATTAAATTTAATTAAAAAGAAGAAATTTTATTCATTTTAGTGAGTTTTAGAGAAGCTAAATGATCGGGATGTGGGAGTTAGAATTATTATTTTGTCAAATTGCCATTAGGTTCAATAAGAGTCCACATTCTGTATTAAGATGTCGCTAGGTATGGTTTTAAAAAGGCAGAGATGCCTCTCCCGAAAAGCAGTAAATTGAGCACAGATAGTCAAGTAAAAGGGCATGACGTGGGATTACGCCCTTTTATGTCTACAGACGCCATTGAGAATTGCAGTGGTATCTCTCTTATACTGATGGTTGCAGCGTTTTACTTCCCTGGTCATCCCCACCTCGTTTCTCGTAACCTTAACCTACAAGTGCTTAACCCATTCTTCATTTTTTTCCACGCTTTCTGTTCATTTTGAATAGTTATTAGTGTGTATTGTAATGAAAATATCAACGAAGAAAGTAAGTTTAATACGATGTGTAAAACTACGAGTTGAACTATATTATAATTATTGTGATAACGAAGTAACCACTATTGATTGTACCAAAAAGCTAGAAGAGTCTCAACATGAGGAAGGCATACCGTTTCGGATTGTTCCTACATTACAATCAGCAGAACTGTATAGTATAGATGATCCCGAGTTTCTGACGTCTGATGAAAATAATGACCAGCAAACTTCTGCATTCGTACTTGGTGTAGATTCGCTCAACAATATTGTATCCAAAATCATGGCGCGTATGAGCACCAGTAATGAAAACATTGTTGGAGAGAGAGGAAAGTGTAAAAGAAAACAATTCCCACAAATTGCTGTTCGAAATGTAAAAAAAAACAGAAAGGCGAAAGTTATATTGGCAAATCAAAAAAGAAAAACCTCCTAAAAACTGCAGCCTAATCCATGCGAGCATGGAAAGTGCAAAAATAATTGTGCTTCAAATTGTTCTAATCAACGACAGCTAATGTTTGACTCCTTTCATACATTAGGTTTTGAAGGAAATAAGAATTTCATAGTAAATTGTATGAAAGACGATAGACGAAAGAAAAACGATAAAACAATTACTTTATACTGAGATAGTTGTCCAGCACAAAACAAAAACAGACAACTCTGGGCCATGATTTACTACTTTTTGAAAAATTAGACTAGCATTACTGAAATATCATTAAACTACCTGATGTTTATCATTTACACTTTTGTGTGTTTTGTGTTTTGTTTTGGATAATTTTTGTATACATAGTTTTTTCCCTGCTCTTTGCAATCTTGTACTTCCTGTAATTCTGGTGTATTTCTTGATGATATCACATCGTCCGCGTCATAACATTGGCGACGTTTATGGTACAATAGGCCGGATCTATTAATGTTTCTAAGGCAAAGTTGATAAATTCGATTCGAGTGGGTCGACCTGCCTAAGACGGATTATTATTTATCTGAGACATTTCCCTTTATCCGAGCTCTATTTTCAGTTGTTAGCGTAAGTCCTAACATTCGTATTAATTTTGTGCTTTTCTCTTAATCTATTTCTTTTATCGTGAACCTGTATAAATTCTATAAAATGATATTTATGAATTCCGCAGCTGGTTCATTGTTTGTTACATTTTGTAAATATTAGGTTTTTAAAGAATGCTCTTGTAGCGTTTTAATGTTTCATTCCTGGAAGTGTTGATGTTGCTCTTGTTGGTAGTGTTGATGAAGATTCAAATTTATCAATTCGTCGCCGTTCGCAGGAAGTTTGTTATTCAACTACGTGGATTATTAAAATTTGAAAATTTCGAATTTGAATGATTAACTACGTGGATTTGAATGATGAACGTGGATTTGAAAATTTCATATTTGAATGATATAGATCTGGAGAAGATGTGGTTCCAACTGGACGGCTCCACATGTCATACAGACAACGCAACAATCGATATATTGAGGGAACAATTCGGTGAGATTGTTGAAGTTGATTGTGAATTATTTCGAGGAACGGATCTGTTAACTGGCCACCAAGGTCATGTGATTTAACGCCTTCAAATTATTTTCTTTGGGGTTATGTTAAATCTTTGGTCTATGCCGATAAATCATCAACTATTAACACCTTGGAAGCCAATATAACTCGAACAATTGCGGATATAATACACCAATTGCTTGAAAAAGTGGTGGGAAATAGGATTGACAGAATAAGCTTTGTCAGAAGTAGCCGCGACGGACATTTGACTGAAATTGTTTTCAACCATTAATGCCATTGAATGTTATTTCACACAAAATAAATAGCTTCAAGGTATCTAATTTGGTTGTTGTTTTATTTGAATTTAAAGTTCGGACACACTAAAAAAATTACCTTCTATAAGATGCCCAGATTATGTTTAAAATAGAACTTACCATGTGAACACGGAAATATTTTAAATAATAGTTTAGTGTTTATATTTTGTATTTTACAGTTCTCTAAATTATACTTAAAATAATAAATAGGAATATACCTGACTTTATACTGAGTTTTCCCGCTATTGGGTATTCTATAGAGTAGATGCTAACTAAGACTTGCTTGGCGTACTGCATAAGTTTGGCAAAATGCATAAGATTAACTTATTGTGACCTCAGATAAATTTGTATGAATATCTAATGAATGTTTGAATATTTGAATCTTTAAATAGTGCAAACACAAAAATCCAGTTCACAATAGAAACAGAGAAGGATAATTCATTAAACTTCTTAGATTTAAAAATAATAAGAACATCGAATAAATTAGAATTAGAAATATTTAGCAAAGCCACGTATACCGATACAACTATTCACGCAAGTTCAAATCAGTCATGGAATGTAAAAATGTCAACTTTTCCCACATACTTCTGACGATTCCACTTAAAAATGCAGATATGAAAAAGAACTTAATATTATCAAAAATATCGCAAAGAATAATGGATATCAACCCAGCATTATAGATAAAATGATAAAAATCAAGGTTAAAAAAACAATATCAAACACTTATATGCAGCAACACCCGAAAAAGATTCCAAAAAATGACATGCTATAAACTATATTCATAAATTAAGTTCCAGAATCACAAATCATTTAAAGAAAGAAAACATTAATATTATCTCTGTTAATAAGAATAATCTTGCATCGATGCTAAATAATAAGAAAGAAAGATCAAAATTTTGTGACAAAGCTGAATAATATGAAATAAAATGTAATATGTGTGATGCTATATATATATATATATATATATATATATATATATATATATATATATATATATATATATATATATATATATATATATATATATATATATATATATATATATATAGGCCAAACGGGCAGATCTCTCAATGATAGACTAAAAGAACATAAATATTCAATTTTACATAATGAAGGACGGGCTTTGCCGAACAATGTATAGGACAGAACCATTTTTTGAACACAAATTATATCAAATTAATCCAAAGTTAAATAAAAGCAGGTTGTTAAATTATTTGGAAATTTCCGAAATTAAAAAGGCTATATACGACCGTAAATACCTTACAAACACCCAGCTGGACTTCGGAGATACCCCAATTATTGAAATTGTCATAAATTTAACGAGACAAAAAAAAAACGACCTCCATTAACAGCACTTTGAAACTTTAGTTTAGTTTATATATAACTTTCTTTGAGAATGGTCGTGAGGCCGAAACATGTCAGAAAATGTTTTGTATATATTGTGAAATAAATACAAAGTGTTTTAATTATTATCATGACATAAATATTTACTTTAGATTGGTGATTAGATTATGACTTACTAGTAATATTTCTCTTACTTCATTTCTATGCCTAAAAAATATTTCAATACTCTGCATGTGTAAGAAAAACAATAGTTTATTGTCCAGGGATAATATGCATATGCACAGCGAAACGTGACTGTTTCATTATCCGAAATATAAAATGTATACTATTCTGATTCATTAAAAACAATAGCTGGTTCACGTGGGCAATAACAATAAAAATAATAAAAGTTTGATTTTCGCACCAAAAGAAAGTGAAAATTCTAGAATATCTATATTTTTGCTTAATTTAGCAATATACTACATTTAGCTGTCCAACAATCTCAAGAAATGTTCGAGGAAAAACAATTCATATTTTATAATTTTTCATCAAACCAAATTTAATTTTTATGATAATAAAAATAGTTCTATTAACATGTTGAAAAACGACGGAATTGACCTATTTATATTGTATTTTTTTAGGATATATCTTGTTTTTTTACAGCTCCTATGTACAAAGTATATTACAGTAAGAGTAAAATCTGTAATAAAGATTTGAAACATTAAAAAGCTCCAAGTTTATTCTTTAAAAACCTCATAAAGTCTATAAAAGCTACCACCACTTTTTTATGTTCATAATTTTCTACCTGAATTTACGTCATGGTTCACTATAGATCCCCCTTTTCGAAATCCTGAATGATAATCTCCTATCACGTTCTCCATTATGCGTTAACGCGTCTCTAGCTCAAATAAACAAACTAACTTATCCCAACTTTTTTTCCACGCATCGAAACAGTTTTTATACACGATTTTTAGTACAGGGTCCTGCAGAGATGGTGTGTTTGAAACGACTGTTACGCGCGGTAGTGTCGAACGAATGTTGTCAGGATGGTTGATATCTGCTCGTTCCGGGATGCCATCTCAGTAGCCATGGAGCCGTGGTCTGTGGCACATCGCGTGTTTATTTATAACCTTTTTATTGAAACTGGTCATTCTGTTCACAGCGACGGTCATTCTGTTCACATTCTCTCACACAGCGACGATTTCGAAATCATATATTAGATAGGTCAGTTCGCAGAATCTTACCCTTGGACCTTCATTTCCATCCGTATAAAATTATGGTTGTCTAAAAATTGCAACAAAATAGCTTTGCAAGACGGCGTAGGTTCGCAGAACGGATGTTGCAATTGCTGGACGAGTGACGAGGCCCATTTTCATTTCTCGGGGATGGCAAACAAACAGAACTTTCGATAATTTGCACCCGAAAATCCCCGAGAACTACATGATCAACCTCTGCACTCTCAGAGAGTAACAGTTTGGTGTGCCGTATCTCGAACTTGCATTATTGGACTGTATTTTTTTCGTGAAAACGGACGAACAGTGTCTGTTAACACAGATCGCTATCTCGCCATGTTGCGTGATTATTTTCTGCCAGAACTAAGAAGACGACGCATCAACCTCAATACACTTTGGTTCCAACAAAATGGGGCGACTTGATATACGTCAAGAGCAACAATGGCCTTTTTAAGGGAACATTTTCCTGGGCGCCTTATTTCGTTGCGTGGGAAGGTGGAATGACCTTGGTTACCAGACTTTTCAGCTTGTAACTACTTTTTATGGGGCTACTTAAAATCCAAAGCTTACATATACAAACCGAGAACTCTTGAAGCTCTTTCAGAAACCATAACGCGCGAAATTGAAAGGATTCCTCGTGCCATGCTCGAAAGGAGTAAGAACGATTTTGCTACCAGTCTATAGGTATGCCTCGACAAAAATGAACGCCATCTAACTGATGTGATTTTTCGCACCTGACTGTGTTATGTATACTTTAATGGTAATATACCACTAATGTATAAAAGCAATACATTTTGATATTCGTTTAAAAATAAGAGTGTGTCAATTTTTTCAAAAACACCATACCTTCCTGCCGGACCCTGTACTATGAAACATATTTAAAATAAGGATTGATTGCATCTCATGACAAGCGTAACGTGTTGTTTGTTATCAAGTTCTGTGCGCAGAAAGCATGAAGCCTTCAAAATTAGTCCGGCATCTGGAAAAAAACACTCGTCTTTATAAAACAAACCATTAGAATTTTTCGAGCGTAAATTACTCGTCTTGAACAATCAACAAATTACTATCAACATATCAAGCCATAATAAGAATGTAGCACTTCAAGCATCCTATGTAGTAGCATTAAGAATGGCCAGGGAGTCTAAGCCCCACACGATTGCGGAAGAGCTCATTTTACCTTCTGCCATTGATATGGTCAATGTGATGATAAGTCCGGAAGAAGCAAAAAAGTTGAAAACTATACCACTTTCAAATGACACAATATCGAGACGTATTAATGAGATAGTCAATGATGTTCACGATCAAATAATTGAAAAGGTTTAATTAAGTGATTTTTTGCTATTCAGTTCGACGATTCAACACACGTGTCGAACTTGGCGCAATTAAAGAAAATATGAGATCAATTAAAGAAAATATGCTATTTTGCAAATCAATCCCTGGTCGTGCAACTGGTGAAGGATTCTTTAAAGTTTTTATTGATGCAACACAATACGAAAAGTTGGACTTTAATAAATGCATTGCGGTATCTATTCATAACGCGAAAGCGATGACGGGGAAGAACAGTGGTGTGAATGAACTGAAAATATTTTTTACAGATAAAAATAACTCATTTTCAGAGTTTTTGCAAGATGGAGAAACTTTATTACTGTTGGCTTACTTGAGTGATATATTTTCACATTTAAATGACTTGAATACGAGTTTACAAGGCCGTAACAAAAAAATTTTACTAATGACAGACAAAGTCAATGCCTTCATCAAGAACCTTGGTATTTGGATTATACGCCTTGAAAAACGCAATTTTGATTTGATTACGATAGTATATTATCAAAAATATGGATTTAGAAAATTATGTTATTGATCGCGTGTTGGAGAGCATAAAAACACATTTACGCTAATTGAAAATTCAGTTACCGGAATATTTTCTAGATAGCAACGACGATTTGTCGAAAAGATGGGTTCTCAATCCATTTGATGAAGGAAATGTTAGTGCAGCTGCTGAAGTACCTATTGAGATTCACAAGCAACTTATTGAACTATCGGCCGACAAAACTATACAACTAGAATTTTTAACTCAAGATTTAGATAAGTTTTGGCTCTACGACGATGTGAATACAGAAGGAAGCTTAGCAACGGAAGCTTGCAAACTAAAGCTGGCAAACAAATTATTGTGTACTATTCCGAACTGACCATTCTACGATTCTGTAGTGGCACTGTAGCCACATGCCCATTTATACCAAACAAACAAGCGACCATTTGCGTCGAAGTGCTTCTTGCGCGAACAACTATCACATGTATATGTACATAATGATACACATGTATCATTTCTTGCCTCTTCTACAACTTAGTGTGTCTACTGAACGACGTGTAAGAAAGTTGCGAAATGGTAACATTCCGAAGAAGAATTAAAGATATAAATATAAAAAATATTTTTTTAAAAGACTCGTAAATAGAGGTGAGGGTAGTTCAAATGATATTTATCAGATATAATTCGTTATATAGCTCACTATAAAATGTCAGACGAGTAGGTATAATTCCTTTTTTTGGACTAATTTGGACATTTTCTGGAAAATGGATAAAAATAAAGTTAAAATTTTTATTAAGTTCTTTGCTTCGATGGGGTTTAACCTTGACTGATATTCAAGAAGATATATATTCCGATTTAAAGGATGCTTCTCCTTGGTTTTCGACAGTAAAACAAGTAGGTTGCTGAATTTAAGCGTGGTCGTACTTCCACTCACGATGAACGCTCGGGTTAAAAACAGCTACAACCGACAAAATCATCACAAAAATCCGCAACGTCGTATTAACCGTACTACATTTTATACAATGTTTTCTATATGAAAAAAACTTTCCGCTGAAACTTGAAGCTAATTGAAAAGTTCGTTGGGAGAAAATGATAAAACAAGTTTATAGTTGGAAAAATTACTTTATTCTTCTGTATATTCTCCCTTAAGCTCAATGCGGCTGCGACTGCTCAATACAGTCTACGGTTGGTATAACTTCTTCATTTGATGAAAAAACGCTGGCCACGTAGAAATTATGAATGTATTTAAAACTCAAAAAAGAAAATTAAATACCATTGTTGGGAGTATGTAAAATGTTTTATTTTTTTGCTTTGTTATGAAGCAAAATACCAATTTTATTAATCAACTGATGCGAATTATAAACGCAATTATTACAAACTGCGGAAATATTACGTCCATAATGAAGTTAAGTTATTTAAAATCATCCAAAACATTCTACATAATTTATTAATGGCCAAATTTTATGACGTGCCGTTAATTTAGAATTATAAACAATTGCTTTATGCTGTAATAGTAATTGTTTTCTTGTTTTTAAGTTACCTACAACAATAAATAAAACATTATTATGTGATAAGCGTAGTTTCCGTCATTTATATATTTATACAGGGTGTCCCATAAGTTATTCGCCATAGAGCATCTGGTGATAGTAGAGATCAAAATAAGATGATTTAGTTAATAAATGTGTCAAAAAAGATACAGGGTGTTGACAGTGAAACTAAATTTTCGAAATATTGAGATAATTTAAAAACGGTTGAAGATATCTGGTTCAAAACTGGGATAGTTGGGTTTTCAAAGGCGACAAATCCGAATTTGGTACTAGTTTGAGCCTAGTTTATACAGGGCGATTGCTACTTGCTTTGTGAGGAATTAACTCACTCATATTTTTTTACCGTATAAAGCTGGGAATATTTTGACTTTAAAATATAGAAGAGTCATAATAAAAAAGGTAAAAAAGGTACCCTTGGTCACTATCAATATCTCACGTCGTTTGCGAGATATTCGTGTTCGAATATTCCATTGCACATCTTGTCGATGGCTGAAAAATCTGCAATTCACAAAGTGTGCCTTGAATACGAGGAAAAAAAAACATTAAGATGTCAAAAATACAACGGATTTATTTAAAATAACAATTTTTTGAAATTTACTTCACTATATCTTGAGATATAGATATTGACCAAGGGTACCTTTTTTACGTGGAAATTACAACTCTTCTCTAATTTGAAATCAAAATATTCCCAGCATTATAGGGTAAAAAAATATGAGCGAGTTAATTCCTGACAAAGTAGGTAGCAAGCGCCCTTTAAGGACTAGGCTCAAGCTAGTACCAAATCCGGATTTATCGCCGAAAACCCAACTACCACGATTTTGAACCTGATATCCTCAACTGTTTTTAAATTATCTCAATTTTTTGAAAATTTAGTTTCACTTTCAACATCCTGTATCTCTTTAATGACTAACATTTGCAAACAAATTTATTGACTAAATCCTTTTATTTTGATTTCTACTATCAGTAGTTGCTCTACGGCGGATAAGTTATGGGACACCCTGTATATACAGAGCCTTCCTTTAATCTCGAAACTCACGTGACCTATAAATATGGACAGCCAACACGACAAGTTAACTCCCCTATAGCTGGTCCCAAGCCCGGTTGAGAAAGGAGGAGGAACCATGGAGTCAGCCTGAATGGCCAGTAACACCATTACGTCTAAGGGAGGAGGCAAAAAGCATGACATAGTTGGACTCGCATGTCATATTTTGCTGAAAACGCGCACCCTTTTCTCGCCAGGGTAAAAAAATAAACACCATCAAAGGCGGGGCTGGTCGTCCAGGTTGGGGGTTGGGCGATGTGTCACTCGAACTCACCCTCGGAAAACCAAATTTGTTTCGAAACCTGAAGCACTACCTCAAACTGGATTGATTTAAAGGCAATGACCGCGCAAACGCAAAATGGACTATTCTTTCGGATCTTGGAACGTGCGATCCCTGCACAGGACAGGGGCAGTGAGAGCGCTCCTGGAATAGGTGAGCAAGTACAATATAGACATCACTGCACTCCAAGAAACTAAATTGTTAGGTAGCGAGATTACATTCGGTAACCTCGTTACCTAAAAACCTTCGGAAAGCCGGGAATTTGTAGCTGCGTTTATCGTCGACAACAAGTTTAAATACTGACTTACCAACTTCAAACCCGTCAATGAACGATTGTGTACAATCCGCATCAAGACAAGATTATTTAATGTTTGGCTTATTAATATGCACGCCCCAACGGAAGACAAATACGACGAAGTTAAATATGATTTCGACAGCACCTCAGATTCAACATTTGAATCCCTTCCGTCGAACGATATTAAAATCGTATTAGGTGACTTTAACGCGAAAATGGGCAAAGAGGAGACATATAGGGACAATTGGAAGGCACAGTTTCCATGATATTAGTAACGACAATGGCTAGAAGCAGACTGATTTCATTAGCAGGAAAAACCTTATTGTAAGCTCGACATGTTTCCCGCATCGTGACATTCATAAGAGAACGTGAGCATCTCCCGACGGACGAACATTCAATTAAATAGACCACGTTCTAATAGAGAAAAGGGCGTCCTCCAACATTCTCTATGTGCATACATGTCGAGGAGCTAACTGCAACACAGATCACACGAGCCAAACAAGACAAATATAGTGAGATAGACGATAGTATCCCGAATGCCTTGCACGAGACTGACCAAGAGAGTGTGGAAAATGGGACAAACTGAAAGGAACACGAGAGGTAGACCACGAAAGAAATTGAACGATGAAATTGACAAGTATGGTAGAGAAGTGGGACTGGAGTGAAGAGTGGCCAAGGAACTTGCGAGGGAGTGAGGGGAGTAGAGGAAGAGAGTGACAGGCGATTAAGAAGCATTAAGTCGACACAGGCAATGGTCGGTAAATGAGTATATATCATGATGATGATGATGATGATGATGAAGTATCAGATGTGTTTAAGATGTGCTTTTATAATATATTTTTTGCTCACGAAGCATAGAAACTAACAAAAGAGGAAAATCAATAAATTAAAAACATACGGCGAACAAATCTCGAAATGTTAGCTGCTAAAAATATTTTCCGGGTGTACATCCGTTGGTGCCTTTCTGTTTTGTGTGATTCTTGGTTCATTGTATTACAAAGAACTAAGGCATCTTGGTTCATTGTAATACTTCCATACAATAACTGTATGGCGGTAATATTTATTTTAATATATAAATGTAATGTGAAAGACACTCTTTAGCAAATAAAGTTGTAATATCATAGTTAATTAGTACAATAATTGTATAATATAAATATATAACAAAAAAGGGAAAACATAATAGCGAACTTAAAAGTTTAAAAAAATACTGTAAACATAATATTTAACAAAATTTAGAAAAAAGAATATGAAAATGTGGTCATAAAAATAGAGCCAACCAAGAAAAAAGCACAATATTTAACAGTTATTAAAAGTACCAAATAACACATAAACATTTTTTGAACATTTAATACTTAGTTTTATGACTTTTGTGTTTTATTATTTCGGCGCATCTTTTGGATATAGAGTTTTCTCGTTTTATGTTTACTCACGGCATTCTTTAGGTAAGTTCACAAGTTCTCAATGGGATTGACGTCCGGTGATTCGGAAAGCCATGGCAGTAAATCCACTTTATTGTCACTAGGAAATTATTACGTTTTCCTAGCAATATGTTTCGGATCATTATCCTGTTGATATTTCTATATCAGGGGCATATTTTCTTCTGCAAAAGGCAGCATAACTCCCTGAAGAATGTAGATGTACTCATTTTGGTCCATGCTTCTTTAATTTGAAATTTTAAAAAAGCTGTCGACAGTTTTAAATTACCGCCCCCAATCTTTACAGTTTTAATAGTATGTTTCGGTAATAATTCTTGGTTGGGTGGTCTTCTAACATATCGCCTACCATCAGAACCTATTAAATTAATTTGCGCCATTTCTTGATACCCTGTTCACCATACCAATGTAACTCTTGGGCAAACTCTAAACGTTGTTTTACATTTTTTGCGGATAACAAAAGGACTTTTCGGGCTGCTCTACCGTGTAAGTTACTTGCTTGAAGCCTTCATCTAATTGTTATTGAACTTATTTTTAACCCCAATTAATTTCTAAATTCGGTAGACGAATTAAATGGGTCTTGGAAATTTTTGGAATTTGAACTACTATTTTCTACCATTTTTGCAATATCTCTTACTGACTTTGCTTCTTCCTGCAATGTTAAAATCTGGACTCTTTCAGCAGCTGCAGAATGGACGCTACGACCCATTTCTAACAAAATTATTATTCGGCTAAGTTTGTATTTATTTATTTTTTAATTTCAACGCTTGGTATAAACAAAACGTGCCGATAAATTAACAGCAAAGCGTGAAGAAACAATATTTACTGCTTTAAAAATTTTATGGCTCTATTTTTATGACCACCTTTTTAAATTCTTCTTTCTAATTTTTTGTTAACTATTATATTAATTATTTATATTATTATTTATATTATATTAATACAGTATTTTTTAAAAATTAAGTTTGATATTATATTTTCCCTTTTTTGTTATATATTTATATTATATAGTTATTGTACTAATTACGTATGCTATTACAACTTTATTTGCCAAACGGTGGCTTTATTGTAACGGCTCTATTTCTCTGGCCACCACTGTATATGCACATCCTAAACTATCATGGATTGCATAGGAGTAATTCATAAGTTGGGGAATTGTTTTGTATGGTACTTTCAAACTAATGCTTTAAGTTAATTAAGTCGTTCAATTTATTGGCTTTCAAAACAGCAACTTATATATTCGGAGATGTATCAAAAATACCTTGACTTGGTGAACAGCAAACGGGTTCTTCGGCAGTAGGGTAACGCTAAACCGGTCACTGCCAAATAAAGGTAGAAGACAGCCTAGACCTTGCGTATAATGAGCATAATTTTTGCAAGGACGAAGCTTTAACGATTTGAACGAGGTCAAAATACCAGTTATGGTGGTTAATAATTCTTATTTTTTTCTTAAAAAAACACGTTTAATTTGGGAGAAAGGTAAAAAATGGTTTATTCAGAGTATGCGCCATCGCTAACAGCACATTTTTCCGATCTCACTAGCAATTTGTGGATGTCCTCCCAAAAACCGTATATCTTTTGAGGTGGTTCAGTCATCAAGCCATTTTTCGACATCTCCGTAATTGTTGAAGTGTTTCATGGAAAGTCCGTAAGATATGGATGAAAACAACGGTATTTACTGTTCCACCTGGTTTCAGAAGCTCATGGTACATGACACCCTTCTGATCCCACCAAATGCATAGCGTTGCCTTCTTTCCAAAGCGATTCAATCTTGCGGTTGATGTTGATGGTTATCCTGGATCAGCCCACGAATTTCTGCGTTTTGGGTTCTCGAAATATATCCATTTTTGGTCTCCAGTCACGATCCGATGCAAAAAAATCTTTCTTTCAGGTCGAGAAAGCAAATTTTTGTTTTTCGCACTTTCGTCTTCTTTCCAAAGCGATTTGGTCTTGCTGTCGATGTTGATAGTTGTTCTGGGTCAACCCATAATTTTCTGAAAGTTCTCGAAATATATCTATTTTTCGTCATGAAAAACCCAACCTTTTCTGCACCACGGCCCCCTCTACAAAAAAAAATCCAACACCTCCTCTTCCATAATAGTTAATTATACCAAATGTTAAAATATAGCTGCACATTATCTATACCTCATAATCAAGAATCTATACCTCAAGAATCATAAGTATAAATGAATTAAAAATACCATCAAATGTAGTAAAGAATTGTTTATTAAAAATGTAAAAATAAACACACAATCAATATGAAATAAAAAAAAAATAGTGAGATGGTTGAGGCAGATGGAGTTTTAACAATTTGTTAATATCGGGTTCCAATTTCGTTAACATCAGTCGCAAATCGCCACGCTCAATCTGTTCCATGTGCAGTCTGTTCCTTTTCTTATACAGAAAATTAGCTACTGCACTGAATCCATGCTCATCCAAATACGAAGAAGGAAATGCAATTAAAAATTTCTGTGCTATTGCTCACAATCCAGGGTAGAGAACTGGTATTGATTTTTGAAGCCAGAACTCTTGGTATCCATTTCAGAATTTTACTTTTAGTTCTTCATTAGTTCTGAGTTTTACGAGTTTTACTAAGTTTGATGATTATGCTGTGCGAAGGCGTGTGATAGCCACTTTAATTCATTTTTTATGTTCTTCAAGAGACATGAACGTTTAGAAAGAGCTGTTGGAGTGACATTCAAGTTTTGAAATCTGTAAGCACTTTTGAGCTGCCATGCCCAAGGCACGATTAACGAAACTTTGACAAAGGATTTAAATAAACGGAAAGTTTGTGCTTGATTTAGTCCTCATGCCGTAAATGAGGGCCAATAAGTTGCTCGCGTTGAACATTGCAAGGACCTTATTAAAACAGCCAGACGGAATTGCACATTCCTAGAATCGATTGTAATGAGTGATGAGACTTGGTGCTTTAAGTACGATCCTCAAACACAACATTAAAGTGCTACGTGGAAGTTCCCAGGCTATCCGAAATCGAAAAAATTGCCTTTCCAGAAGTTACGAGTGAAGACAGTGTTGATTTGTTTTTACGAGTCTGTGTGCTTCAACATCCTCCATATTCGCATGATTTATCTCCGTATAACTATTTCCTGCTCCCGAAATTCAAACTGGTCATGAAATGGCCACGTTTTATGACAGTGTTACACAAGTTCAAGAAGTCGTGACGAGGGTCACTGAGACGATTTCCAAAAACGGCATAAAAATCTGTGCTAGCACTGGTTCAATGTGGATACCAGTTCCCTCATACCCCTCAGTCATACCAGTTAAATACCCCTCAGTTTACCAGTCAATGCCCCTCAGTCATACCAGTTAAAGACTGGGTAAGGCCGGATGCCTTCTGAGAAGTGTTCTACGTTGGTCACTCGCCAGTCGGTTGGCTTCTTGATATACTTATGGGTAGGCACATAACCAAGGGTTGATAGTTTGAGGGGGGTGCTGGCCTGGGTTTATCGGTAGCTGATGACCGTGGTTCGGAACCCACGTTAAGCTGTAGGTGCAGTCGCTAAATAGCCTAGATGCTGATGCGCCTCTAACCATAAATCATTTCTTTTCCTTCAATTAGAAAAATGATAAATAAAAATGCATCAAAAATTGTAAGTATACGAGCAGAGTGAAAAGTCAAATACTCTCCTTTTCTCTAAATAGTCTCCTTTTCGCTCGATCCACTTCGCTCAAGGTTTTTTATGCCTTCTAAAAAGTACTACTTGTGTGGACTGCAAAATAGTTCAAGTCCGAAGAATAGGGGAGATGAGGCGTCAATTCCTCTTGTAACTTGACCAATTTTACTGTTACAACAGCGGACGAATGGGCAGGTGCATTGTCGTAGTCAAATAGCACTGCTTTTTTCGACAAACTGAGGCTTTTAAAATTATTTCCTTGTGAAATACATCAAATAATTGAGCAACAAATGATTGGAATGGCGTCGAATCGCCTCAGAAATTATTCGGATTATAGCAATATATGTCTACACACCGCTGTGAAGTGGTCACTCAATTCCGTTTTTGATTTTGAAACGAGACACTTATCGCACTGAGCTTTTCAATGTCCAAATGTTCATGTAGGATGTAAAGTACGCATTTTTCTCTGCTATTGATCAATCGGATTTCATGAATATTGTCCATCGTTTCCTGAGTAGTGACCTTAACGGGCCGTCCTGAGTGCAGAGCGTCATTCATGCTGTTTCAACCAAATAAAAACTCAGTAAACCAGTTATGAACCATGAAATGTGAAGAAGTAGAGTCGTTACACAAGTTCAAGAAGCCGTGACGAGGGTCGCTGAGACGATTCCCAAAAACGACATAAAAATCTGTGCTAGCACTGGTTGAACGTGCACAGCGATGCACATGCATAGCGGTGTATTGATGCGGAAGGGATGTATCTATATAAGTAAAAATTAACCCAAAGTATAAATAACCAGTTATGAACCATGAAATGTGAAGAAGTAGAGTCCTGACAAATCTTTTACAACTTTTCTTCGATTTAAGTGATGGTTTTTCCACAAAAGTAGTGTTTAGTCAACACATGAAATTTGGTTTTTTCCAAGATAGCAAAAATATCGAGCTTCTCTGCTTTCCAAGACTGTCAAAGCAAAACTAAATGTCATATCATAATTGAATTATAGAATCATTCATAAATTGAAGAAATGGAGCACGCCATTGCATGAAACGATTTATTCACTTATCTTTTTTAACAAGTCCGGTCTCTAGTGATAACTTAAATCGTCTTTCAGTGACAAAACAAGAAAACTAGATAAATAGTTAATAAATCAGTTAAAAAGAATTGGGTACTGAAAACGAATGAGAAAGAAAGTCACACTCGCCCTGGTTAACTGAGAAAGTTGAATGAAAAATGTATAAAAACTCAGAACTTGGTAATCTCGAGAGCTTAGTTAATCTAACATGAAAATAAATAACACAAGTAAAGAAATAAATAAATTGATGCCAATGGAAAACTGAAAAAAGAATATGAACAGTTTCTAATAGGGAGCAGGCTGGTATAGAAAGATTCACACATGATTTATGAAGACAAAAAATATAATGAAAACCCACATAGAATTCACCAGAAAAGACTCTCTTATTTGATGAGAATAAAAAACAGCTGTAGGTCCAAAAAATATTCCTGTAGAACCATTAAAATCAGGTGGAACTACACTAATTCAAAGAAAAATCAATCGAATCAGCAGGTTAGTTTTCAACGAACGGATGATTTCATATCTCACTTCTGTCTTCAAGAAGGAATATTAAATGGATCCTGCATGCTATAGATATCAATTGTACTTTTAGTAGATTATTTTAAAGACACGATGAAATATGAGCTAATATTGACATAGGATTGGAGAGGACCAAGTGGATTAACTGTCGACAACTTATTTATATTACAACAAATCATGAAAAAACGAACCTGCAACTGACATTCATATGGTGAAAAGGTGCAATTGATATTCATAGATTTGGGAAAAGCACATACTAAAAGTAAAATATGGAAAGCAATAATATAAATATAAATAAGAGATTCAGACAGGTATGTAGCATGTCTCCACTCTTGTTTAACTAGTATACCGAAACAGTACCAAGAAAGTAACATATTAGAGGTATGGGAGAACATATAATATTTTCATTCAACTTTGCGGACGACCAGGTTATAATCGTTCAGAACTCTTTCAAATTACAATTTATAATCAGAATGTTATACAAAGAATATGAGACGTGAGGTTTTCAAGTCAGCCTAAAGAAGATGGAATATTTGATCAAAACTGATACATGTGGAGTACTGATTAATGACGATGTTGAAATGAAGCTGGTGAAGGGTTTAAGTATTTAAGTATAGACAAAAAAAATTAGGGAACACATAAATTAGATTTAGAAAACATAATAGTAGGAAGATTATAGGATGTCTAATTTCATTTTGGTGGAATTAAAATGTTTCATTAACGAACTAAAAGATAATAGAGGAAATCCAATGGTTGAAAAAGATTGAAACGAAGCATAACAGCAGTGTGAAATGTACTATTTGAGGAGAAATGTATTATATTAGGAATATTGTAAAATGAAAAATATTAGACATTCCATTAAAAAAAATGAGATTTTTTTTTTATTTATCTCAGTTATCCTGGACACCCTGTATAATGTAGACAAATTTTGTTTGCATTAAAAGTTAAGTTATAGTTTCGCTAATATTCCTATCAAAAATGATAATCCTACATCAAAAAATAAGTGATATATGATAGTGTAAAATAAAGTCTGCCACTCCGATATTTTTTTACAAAATGGCGGATATCGATAAAACCAATGGGTTTAGTTATAGGACATGTTTCACAAAATATGTTTAGAATCAATAATAGAATGCAAACATGGATGAAAATTCTATGGTGTTCGATATGAAAAAAACAAAACTATACCCCGCCACGGTTTTGTGAGACACCCTGTATAAATAAAATTAATTTTAAATTATGCAGCCTCTTTAGTTACAACAAGATAGAGATTTAAATATAAGCTGTGATTTCTGTATAGACTGTTTTGCTTGCCCCTTTCTATTTCAAAGATATGGTGTACAGTAAGGGTTATTGAGTAGATTAAAACAAATACCCGGGTAGTCATTCAAAACATACTGCTGAAAACATGAAGAACTTGTGCAAACCGTTATAAACATAGTTGTGTCTTCTCTGCATTTGCATTTTATATATAATGTTTTTGTTTCCATAAAACCTTAATATAAACATTATTTCTCGTATTTGATTTCACGTCAGCTCATCCTGTATTAACGTCGACAAAATAGACGTCTATTGTGTAGTGATAAAATTAAAAGCTACAATAGCAAGCGATAAATTATAGAAACTAAAACGAATTATACTGAAATATGACTTAAACAATATTCACAACCAACAATATACATCAATAACACTATTCATGGAAGACACTGATAATATAGTAATGGAGTAATTATTTTTTCCATACCCGACAAGCGTTAAGTTTTATATGAACGTGCTTCTTCATCATAAAAATAATATAAACAAGATCTGATATACAATTGTATGAGTTTTAAAACAAAATCGGATACTAAAATACTTATAGATGGTAGTATATCCAAAGAATAAAATAGTTTACTAAGTTAAATACAAAAACAGTGGTTATATAAGTGGTTCAAATAATAATTAATCTCTAAATCAACCCACTACTATCATTAAAAGCTATTAGAGATCATTAATGAATTAACAAACTTTAACTTGCACTATCCTTTCAATTTACTTTAAACTAAGAACCGATTAATTATTAACTATTGCTTTGTTGGCTGTTAATTAAATTATAAAGGGTTATCCATTTTGTGTTTCAGAAAGTAAAATTTAAAAAATCATACAAATAATTGAGATTTCGTTGATTTTTTTTCAGTTTATTGCTTGGACTTTGACATTAAGTGTGGAGTAGAATATCATTCAAATATCCATCATGCTTGCACGACTCAATCCTTTTGAGGTAATTTTCGATGACTTTTAAGCATATTTTGGCTGGTACCTCGGCCATGACTTGACGAATGTTGGTTTTCAACTGTTCAAGACTTCGAGGTTTGTATACGTAAACACGATCTTTCGAGTAGTCCCACAAAAAAAATCTAATCATGTCATGTCATATAAACGGCGTCAAATCGCATAATCTCGGCGGTCAATTGACATCACCAAATCTCGAAATTACGCGGTCTGGGAACTTCTCCCGCATAAAGCCAAAACTGGTCGTATTGTGTGGTTTGTTGCGCCGTCTTGTTGGAACCACATATTGCTCAGATCAAAATCTTCTATTTCTGGCCAAAAATAATCGGTTATCATACGGCTATAGCGCTCAGAATTGATGCTAATAGTCACTCCTTCTTCGTTTTCGAAGAAGTACGGGCTATTGATACCACCAGACCATAACGCGCACCAAACAGTCACCCTTTTGCGGATGCAATTGACTCTCCACAATTACTTATGGGTTTTTATAGCCCCATATACGGAATTTTGCTTATTTACGTATCCGCCGAGTGAGAAATCAGTCTCATCGCTGAAGAACATTTTGTTCGAACAATCAGGCACCAATCGGAGTATGCTCGGTGTATTCCATTATCAGCGGGCTTCAATTCTCGCGTGAGTTGAACTTTGTATGGATAAAGAGGCAAGCCCACACTTTGAACGCCGAGGATCGATAAATTGTGGTCTTCAGCCACACTTTCACTAACAGCAGCGATATTCTCCATCGAGCGAGCTTTACACTAACGTATAACAGACCTAGTATTTTCAAATTTCATGACTGTGTTGGAAATTGTGCGCTTAGAAGGACGATTATGGTGACCACATTCTGTTCGTAAGGCGCGAAACGTGAGTTATATCCCCAGATGTTTCTGCTATATTGACTAGTTGGCCTCTTAAAGACGTCTTTTACACTTTTTACTAATACATTTTTTAGTTCTATTTATGTTTTCTGGTGTATAACATCCAATAACGAACATCGACGACGCCACTTGAAAGGGTTCGAAAATAAATATTTTTTCCACGAAAATATAAGTTCCCATGAAAAGGTCCGCCTATTCCATAGTCAGCCCTTAGTATATTTAAGTATCATATTTATTTTAGATATTTTAGAACATTTCATATCTGCAGTTAAGACCTAGTTTTAATATATATATATATATATATATATATATATATATATATATATATATATATATATATATATATATATATATATATATATATATATATATATATATATATATATATATATATATATGAAGTGCTAGAATTCTTTGGACTGCATCCAATGAGACAACAGTGTTGAGTTCTGCTGGGTTCCACAATCTCATGTGGAACACACAACAACCTGCGTCTCCGCCTAAATGAGTGTTTTGTTTATTGCTTGCCTGGGGACGGGCTCCACCCATCCCTCCCATTGGAGGGCATATGACATGTGCCGACATGACGAAACATGTGCCCTCCAATGGGACGGATGGGTGGAGCCCGTCCCCGACAAGTCAAGCAACAAACAAAATGCTCATATATGTATATATATATATATATATATATATATATATATATATATATATATATATATGAGCATTTTGTTTGTTGCTTGACTTGAGTTATAAGTTTGGATTAAAATATATCTACGTATTTCGAATTGATTTTAGTCATTAAAATTTGCTGTAAGATTTTATTTAAATTAAAAACACTTTGTATTTTCTTAGCTGGTACATTTATTTGCTATATATGAGGTGCTTAAATTAATCGTGATATCAAGCAATTAATATTGGCTGATTCTTCTCTGATTCACTTAGTGAATTCACTTACTCCGGTGCTTTGAAAGCTAAAGTGCGAGTTTGAACCCCTTGGAATCATTTGGTGGTCTGTAGCAATTTTTTTCATAAACCGAATTTTTCTAGTGCGTTGAAGTTGAAAACCTTCCACTACGAGGCATCTTTATTCGAGTCTCGGTCTTCTGCGAACGTCTTAAACCACCTGAAAACCTGATGCCTTGACACAATAATGTTTCTATAGGCCTATTAAAGTTTTGCAAAAGGTTCTGTCGCATTGTGTTCAAGTCTGAAGTTCAAAGTCAACAGTGTTACAACACTGAACACTACGCCATTCGTCATATTACTTTATTTACAAACCTTATATAATAAAACTAAACATATATTTTTTATTTATTTAACAATATTTCAATTTTACTTAAAACAAAATTTATTTGCAACGGAAAAAATCGGCCGAGAACCCCGATATTGCCATACAGGGTGATTCCTAATTTAAGACTTACCATTTTTCAAAAAAACTGAAAAATAAAAAAACATCCTAATTTCAAAAACAACATTCATTCCGGTCCTGTGCCTTGTACTTAAAAAAATAAGTGGTCACCGATCTGTTCCACGCATAGTTGGGCGCAACGTACCCAAGAATCGGTGCATGGGCGTAATAGTGATGAAGGTCTTCCCGTAATAGTCTCACCAGCCTGTTCTACCAGGTCTGTAAATATGAAACCGGAATATGCCCATAGATGGCCCTAGCTATTAATGTAGTTACTGTCAAGTTGCGTCATTTCCGCCATTTCCTTGTTGACATCTGACAAAAATTTTCAACTTAACAATACAAATTTCATACAACAGCATAGTTTGTAATAGCGTAATATGTCGAATTTTGTACCTGGAAACTACAATTTGCATTGATTTTCTGTTACCATTTGAAGAAAACTGCTGCAGAATTGCATCTAATGCATGTTGAAGCTTACGGTGAGCATGCTCTTGGTAAATCACTTGCTTTGAGTGGTTTAAAAAATTCAGAAGTGGCGATTTTAACGTGAGAAACGAAGAACGTGGAAGACCATCGAAAAAGTTTGAAGACAGCGAATTGCAAGCATTGTTGGATGAGGATGACGCTCAAACGCAACAACAAATCGCGGATCAATAAAATGTAATACGAAAAGCCATCTCTATACGTTTGAAAGCCATGGGAAAGATCCACAAGATGGGAGAATGGGCTCCACATGAACTGAATGAATGACAGTAGGAAAACCGAAAGACAAATTGCGAAATGCTGCTCACCAGGTACAAAAGAAATGCATTTCTCCACTGAAGTGATTTTGCTTCATGATAATGCACATTCACACACAGCAAAATTGGTAAAAGGAAACGATTGAGGCGTTTAGTTGGGAAATACTATCGTATGCGCCTTACTCACCAGACTTGGCTCCGTCCGATTACTACTTATTTGCATCGATGGAACACGCACTTGCCGAGCAGGGCTTCACTTCTTACGAAAATGTACGAAAATGGCTCGATGACTGGTTTGTCTCAAAAGAGCAACTGTTTTTTAGGTGTTGAATCCACAAATTTTCAGACAGGTGAGAAAAATGTATAGCGAGCGATGGGCAATATTTCAAATAAAATATTTTTTATCATTTTCATACAATAAACGTGTATTTTCTATACAAAAATTCCGGTCTCATATTTACATACCTGGTATGCAATCAGTAAGTCCTACCCTTGTGGTTGTTACTGGCGTTTTAAAAACTATGCTTTCCATGTAACCCCAGATCTGGTGATCTAGTGCAACTCGCCCTCCACGACCTACCCGCTTATTAGGAAATGTTATGTCTAAGAACTCACGCCTTAGCCGCACTTCACGCCTAAAATGGGCTGGCGCTCAATCATGTAAGAACCACATGTTCTGCTTGACATTTAAAGGCACATTTTCAAGAAGTTCGGGGAGATAATTCTGTAAAAATACGAGATTCGCCCGTTAAACGATCCGGCTTGATAAAAGGCCCAAAAAGAATACCGTTGACAACTGCCGCCTACACATTGACCGAAAATCTACGTTGAAAATGTGTTTGCCTAGAAGCCTGAGGCTTATCAACTGGGCAAAAATGAATATTGTAATTTCCATTTCGGGTAAATAACGCCTCGTCCATAACCAAAATTGGTAATAACCTGGTAAATTTTTGATTCGTCTCATGTTGGTTTAAGAGGTACTCGTAGAACTGAACTCTGCTAGCTCTAAGGCTTGAGTCTTGTAGCTCTAAGCCTTGAACTCGTTGCACATGAAATGGGTACAACTGAGTTTCCCGCAATGTTATAAAAACTTCTTTTTGGCTCAGTTTAACTTGCCGTGTTCTTTTTCGAGTACTTGTTGGACCTTCCTCGACACGATTCAAAATTTGCTCCCCCCGTTGCATGTTTTCAGGTACTCTCGGTCTTCTCGCGTGCCCTCCACGATGTTCCCTCAAATCACCGGTGTCTCTAGCTCTTTGCACAACCCGAATAAACGATTTCGGCCATGGGTGAACCCGAAAAGGAAAACGTTCAGCGTATAGCTGAGATGCAGCATTGGCATTTTAAAGGCACTCTCCACAAATTAACAGCATGTCAATTAATACACTATTCTCATTCACGTGGGCCATTTTATCTTTTATCAAAAATCACGGTAGAAATGCACGGTAAAACTGACAATAAAATACAAGATAAGAAAATAAAAGGAATGAATAATAAACATTAATTATGTCTTCTGTTGGTTTTGAATTTACGGGATCGATTAAATTTGTTTAAATTATTTTAAGGGTCGGGCTTCAATTATTTTTTAACTATTAAAGGCTATAGCGCCCTAATTTTAGAGATATTTAAAAAATGGAATTTGAAGCAAATGTTTGTCTTGAGTAGTTCTACACGGTGTTAAAAAAATCCAGCTTGAGAATCACCCTGTATAAGAACAAAATACCTCAATGTATATGGCTACACTCCACTTCGCCGCTGCCATTGCAATATAAATAGTACTTAATTTACGAGTTCAATTCGATTCATTCAAAAACTACTACATTTCGTGTAAATAACCTAATACTAAGAACAAGCTACCACCTCATAGTATATATGAAAGTCATATAAATATATGTTCTTCTAGTTTGGTAGTTTTTAAGAATATTTAGAGTATTTTGATTAATTTAGGGGAACATTCTATCCATAATGACTGGGAAGTTGGCATCTGCTGTAATCCGGTGACTCAGAAGTTGAAATGCAGCAGTTTCAGGGTAACAAGAAAGATGAAAACTATAAAAACCTCACAGATGAACTCTTAAAAGCCTATGAAATGCTAGGATGTCGCATGTCCTTAAAATGCATTTTTTTACACTCCCATTTGGATTTTTTTTCCGGAAAATTTGGGTGCAGTAAGCGACGAACAAGGAGAAAAGTTTCACCAGGACTACAGGACGATGAAAGCACGATACCAGGGACGTTGGAACCCATCTATGTTCGGCGACTACTGCTGGTTTTTAAAAAGAGATGATGCTACAGAATACGAGAGAAAAATGAAAGTTTTTGTCCCTGTATGACATCTCATGTAATATATTTTTTATTGACATAATCCTCAGTAATGTTTTTGCATATGCCTTTTTTTCCCCACCACCGACACCTTGTAACAAAAAAATTGTACGTGTTACAGTCATTAGTTTATCATTTTCGAATTTAGGACTACAAAATACAAATAATACAAATAATAATACAAAAAATATACACCTATTTTCTTCAATGTTGTCTCACAAAAGTTTCAATTCGTTAACATATGTTGATGTTATTTTTCACCAAGAGCCAACCGCGTAATCAATCGAAACTATTATTAAATTACTTAATTTAAAATGTAAAGTATATAAAATAAAAAGTATGCTGACAATTTTTGTTCCAAAATTCTTTGTCGTCTTTCAGGTGATTTTGTGTTGCCAAATTCCAAATCATCGTTTGCCAAATGCCAAAAAATGGCCGATAGGAGGGGTCTTTTGCTATCTCCTCAGCCTCCATAAAGCATTATTGGGCCCACAGGTTTTTTAATGTTAATTATTTAATTATTTATTTGAAAAATTCCAAAAGTCAGGTTTGAAACTTGAATTAAAAAAAAGTTATTGGTATAGCCTTAAAATTATGTTTTTTATTTTAATGTGTAATGTGTAGGGTTCTATGAAAATCAAAATTAGATGCAAGCGATATATACTTTTTTTTTACAGACTCGCAAAGTTTTTGGAAGAAGTAGAAATACATTTAAAGCACAATTTTGAATTGCATATTAAAAAAAAACTAAAAGCGATCATGGTCTTCGAATTCTTTAAAAAAAATCTCTTTATCCTCTTTCTAAATGAATGCATTCATGCCATAAAAACATTTTACTAACTTCATTAGTTTGCTAACTTTGTGTATCGGGACGCATTAGGCTGATATTTGATATTTCTTATTTGCGTAAATAACATACGCTAAGTAGATAGAAAATGCCATCTCACTATTGCACAGTGAAGTCTGGCTGCTATCTCTTTCTTACATAGGGTATTGACCTTCCTTGGACTTGAAGTACAAATAAAATCTTAATAATTAATGTTTTAATTAACCACAAATCTTGCTCGAATTGCTGACATCCGTTGGGTATGCACGCACGCCATCTTCGCCTTATTTCTACCGTAGTAGTACGTAAAAGAAGTTCTTTAATTATGACGAAAGCCTCTATTCTCTGTAATTAAGCCTCTATACGTTGGAATAAATCTTCTCTAGTTTCAACTTCTGTGACGTATAGAAGTTCTTTTGACCGTCCCCAGATGTAAAAATCCAACGGAGTTAGGTCTGGGGACCGTTGAGGCCATGGGATAGGGCCATCCCTCCCAATGCACAAATTTGGGAAAACATTATTTAAATACTCCCTGACTGTTAAGCTCCAGTGTGCAGGGCAACCATCATTTTGGAACACAATACTCCTGTCTTCATTAAATATTGGAACATCAGCTAACAATTCGGATAAGACGTTTTGCAGAAACTCAAGGTAATTATCCCCGTTGAGACGATCAGATAAGTAATGTGGTCCAATTACATGATTTCCCATTACTCCTGCCCAAACATTGATACTGAATCTTTTCTGAAATTACCTCTGTCTTTTTACTTGTAGATTCTCATATTCTCGGCGACCAGTGGTGATTAAGAATTCCTTCTTTATTAAATTTGGACTCATCCATCAACAGAATACTTTTTAAAAGGTCAAAATCTTTCAGGTCTGCACGCAGCAAAAACGACAAAATAGGACACGGTTATTAAAGTCATTATTTTCAAGATCTGCAATCAATAAAATACGCGTAAGAATGTTTTACTTACTCTCAATATTTTTTATTTAATTTGAAATGTTAAGTACGTACGGCTAGTGATAACACGCGCCGTGGGAATTCATCTTTAACGTATACGGGTTGTAAGTCTGTTCAAAAATTACTTACCTTGCACCGGAGTGTAATGAAAAGCATGTTTCTTATTTTGGCGAAGTACTTTCCATACCTTCCAGATATAAATTTCGAGTAATGAAGCTACATTTCTGATAGTGGGCTTCTAGTAGGTTCTAAATATAATAATTTGGAGGGTATACCAATAATGTTTTATTGGTATAATTCAAGTTTCAATGCTGACTTGGAATTTTTCAAAGATTTAAAAATTAACATAAAAAACCTGTGGGCTCAATAATGCTTTATGTAGGCTGAGGAGATAACAGAATACCCCGCCTATTGGCCATTTTAATTTGGCAAACGATGCACCAAACACCCTGTATACCTGTTGTTAAAGCTATAATATACCAACTTCGATGTTCTGCTTAGTCTAATCTTATAATGAAATATTCTAGTTACTTCACTCATTAATACTAACCTCTACATGAATAGTAAACAATCAAATTCTAAATAACTTCTAATCCGTTCAAGACTGGTGAGTTTTGAGCTGATTGGGTTGGCAAAATACTTCATTCAGGTTTCAGAGCGAACTAAAATGTATTTAATAATGTTTATGGATACCGCAGTAGGTTCTTTGTGAAACATTTTGAAAACAATAGGATATGTAGAGCAAAATCTATAATAAACGTTTGAAACTATCCTCCGTCTATGAACTGAAACTGTTTATCATTTATAATACATTTGTACTCATTTATAATATATAAAAAGTATAAGTATTTTATGATGAACAAACTCAAAATGAGTTTGCTGCTATTGCTATGGGTTTTCAAAAAAATGTTTCTTTAACTAATATTACAACTAGTTTCATTCAATATGCATAATTTAGCAAATGGACAATCATATTTTTATATATCCAGAAACATGCGGAAAGAAGGGAGCTGATGAAGAATCATTTTTACATGACTTTATTCTCATACATCTAGACATGTAGACATCTAGACACATGTTAATTAAACATTTACAAATTTTTTGACTCTTGTTGAGACATAAAAAATACACAGTTTTAAGATTGATCCATTACACTATCCACATATTGAAACTTCTTGATTCTTTCAAAATCAGTTTCCCAATAAGAGGACATTCATATCTTGAATGTGACAAAAATATGGGCCTGATTAACCTCAAAACTCCTATGGAATTACCTTATATAAGTGTAGTGTCACACACACAAAACTATAATGGGATCTGGAAAAAAAAATTCAAATATTTGATTGCATTTTTCTATAAATAAACTAATTTGGACGAATTTTGTTTTTTGCCTGTACCCTTCATATATTACCGGCCGTTTTCGTTCGACGACATCCAAGGCTATTGCGGCTAAGGCTCTTGCGCAGTTCATTCCCATGCATTATGTGATGTATGTTTCTAGGTGTAAAATAAGTGTAAAATCTGACAAGAAATCGCCGCTCAGTCATCCCAGTAACCAGGCTGGGTAATATCAGACGCTCTCTGAGAGGTCATCTACGATGGTTACTAGCCGATCTGTAAACTTTTCGAAATATTGAAATATTAAGCACAAACTAAGAGTTGACAGCTCGAGGGAGATGCTTACAAAGGTTAATCGATAAATGATCTTTACGGTGGCATGATAAAATCAGCTCGAAGCCATTGATTCATCAACCTTCACTAACATGCATGTGGTAACACCATCAGTGTTACCACATCTTCAAGCTGTTGAGAAGGTTAGTAGTGTAACATGACTTTTCGGAAATTCAAATTGAGAGTCATATTGAAAAATATCGAAAGCTGCTATTAAATTCCGCATAATCCAGACGAGTAAAACTAATTATTAGATCCCAACAACAAAAAAAGATCAATTTTCATATTTCCATTTCATATTACATTTGATTCAAAGAAAATATGTATTATTTGAGCTATACTATACTCGGTCTGGCAGAATTTCAAGTAGCAATCAATTTTTATCTCAAAACGATCGTCATGTAGATTTTGAAACAGCTTCCGGCAAGAGTCAAAACAATGCTGGTCTTGAATTTTTTTCAAATCCTGTAGCACTTCTCTACTGATAACCTTGACAAGGGCGAGATGATAATAATGAAATGATAAGATGAGCTGCAAGTGCTGATTGTTGGAATAAATTCAATATTTACTAATTCATTAAAATGTTGAACACTGAGCTCTTTTACTGAACTATTTGAACCATTTTTCTGAAACAGGAAATGAGACTGTTGTTTCATTGTTTTTAATAATGACACAAAAACATTTTTCAATTTTAATATTTTCCATTCCAATTTTTATAAAAAATTATAATTTTTAAAAAATAAATAATATACTATATAAAAGAGACCTATAAGCTATACATATATATATATATATATATATATATATATATATATATATATATATATATATATATATATATATATATATATATATATATATATATATATATATATATATATATATATATATATATATATATATATATATATATATATATATATATATATATATATATATATATATATATATATATATATATATATATATGTATATATATATATATATATATATATATATATATATATATATATATATATATATATATATATATATATATATATATAGACCGGCCGCAGTAATCTGGCGGGCTAGTCACTCGCCTCTTAATCGAATCGTCCTGGATTCGAATCCTGGTACGGGTATGGATTTTTCTATAGTCTACCCGACTTTAATGGGGCACATTACTTTAATACCGAAAAAAAGAATACAAATTATGAATCACTCTAACAGGTTTATCACTTAGTGTCCTTTTTAGTATAATATCATCTTGCTTAAAAACAAATATTTCCAAAACAACTACTATAAATTATATACGTCACCTAGAATCAAAACTGACAATATCCAAAAACATAAAAATCGAGATGGCATTAAGTTTATATGTACTTTTTTGAGCTGAATTCAAATATGGCGTTGGTTTTCATCAAAACTTACTACATCCCGGGTAAAAGTGAGCCGGAAGTTGAGGGTTAAAGTCAAAATCAATATTATCCAATAAATATTGTTAACTAATTTTCAACGAATTAGAAGCCGTGTTTTACATGTAAAGGTTACAGAATTATAACCTATATTTTTGTTGTGTGTGATATGCTTTGTTTATTTTGCGCTAATTTTATTAACACAAAATTATGCAAATAAAATTATATTTTTATTAAAAACATGGAATTGGAACATTTAATTTCACCAGGCCTTCCTTGTGAATGAACGAGAAAAAGGGCAAGAAACCCTGGCAGTGGGAAAAAGAATGTGAAAAAAGCTTCAATGTATATAAATGTAAATGTGTACCATTTTAATCCTATTATTACTAAATAGTTTCTCACTAAACTGTGTGAGCTAAACTACTTATATATTTTTTTTCAGATATGAGCCTAAAGGGATGTCGGTATACCCGACTTGCAATCACATTTCATTCCTTGTTCTATAAGAAAAAAGACCGGGCTTATCAAAATCAATTTATACTAAAGTTTGTAAACGTTACGAATGTTACAAGGCATAGGCAAAATAAGTCTAAAAGGACGAACTACAAATGTACAACACACAGAGAAGAGCAACACAATATTTTATAAGAAACTCTCAAAAATCAATCATCCCTGTTTGTTTACAAAGCTTCGTTTCTCTATTGGGTATTTCCAGGTTTAGAGTTAACAACGTTTTTATCAGAAAAATGAGGAGATTTTAAAAGAGAATCACACTTTGGCCCCAAAATACAATGTGTGATGAACTTTATAAATAAGTATCTTTCAATTGATTTAAATATCAAAAAGTTATGTAGGATATATCAGGCGGAACATGGCAATGATTTAACAGTTAAACATTCGCATTTCGAATGATCTTTAACACTAATTACAACCTGTGTTTTGGTTCGCCACGAACCGACGTATCTTCGGTTTGCCTAAATTTTCATGAATATATAAAAAAAGTAAATCGATTGGTATATAAAACACACCTAATGATTGAAAAAATCCTATTCCAAACCTACCTGACCAATCTACCTATTTTGGTCGTCAAAAATATGTTGAAAACTTCACAATTGTGAAGGGTCACAGTAAGTCAGAGTTAAATCGCAACACAGTATTCGCAAGAACCGTGATTCCAACATGATACCATCATCCATGTATGATACGTTGTGTAAAACAGATATGATTTCTTATCGAAAAAGTTTGATTTCAAAGAATCCAAGGACGATGCTGTGAAAGCCGTGTCTTCGTGGCATTTTAAAATATCAAAATGTAAGTAAGTAAGAGTGTATTAAAAAAGTAGGGACAAACTACGACTAGGGAGACTACGTATAATCTAGACCAGGGTGAATCAAAAAGTTTACTAAAAAGAGGTTTAAATTGCCATGATCTAAAGCCCAGGGAGGTAACAATGCAAAATAATGTGACTGCTGAGAAAAAATTGGATTTAAAACTCCTTACGAAACATTATGGAACATATTGGCGTCAAAGACCAAATTTAGAATTTTTTGTGAAGGTAATAGATGGTGCACTAGCACAATATATTGTGAACAGGTTGAGCAGGAACCACTTCTTTTAATTAAATTTTTTTTACTTTCGTCAACTTACAGCGTCACTACAAAAATTTTGAAACGAAATAATTGATAATTTTTGAAACGTTTTAAGTTTTATTGTTTTTTTACTAAAAGCAACAAAAAAAATATCGTGATTTACAGATTGTGTGTGATTCTAGGCGACTTATATTCATATTACTTATCCAAAAGTCCCTCAATTTCTTAATAAAAATCACTACCAAAGATCGAATGTTAAAATAATGACGATGAAGAATATGCCAGTATTTTCAAGGAATTAATGATCAATTTATGATCAGTTTCCCTTATCTCCTAACTTTAAAAATATAATAATATATCAATGTAGGTTATACAATTAGATCTTGCTTATAAACAATGAAAAAACTTAACCTTGTAACATGCATTAAATTTGCGAACATACATCTTCATTATCATTAGTTGGAAATAGTATGATATAATATGGAAACGTTAATAATATGAATAATATACTAATGCAGGTTATGAAATGAGACCTTGTTTATAAAGAGTTAAAAAGCATAACCTTGTATTATCCATTGAATTTGCGAATAGACAAAAACATCTTCATTATCATTAGTTCGAAATTATATGGTATGGTATTTAACAGAAAAAATATATCTATTATCCGAAAATATTTGAATTTTTCAACTTTTCTATTAACATGCTGCAGACCGCATTCGGATCCTTTCTAAATATTTCACCCATATTTTTAATATTAATGTCGGCAGTCTACGTTTTCAGACAATCATTTTTCGATTCGCATTCAATTGACTCTCGGTTACTTTAGAATCAGATAAAGTGGTCAAAATCGACCAAAAAATGCCCTAAGAAACCTCGTACTGACAGACAGATTATCCGAATTTCAAAAAACGACCCATTTAAATCGTTTACCGAATTAAAAGATAACTGGGGTTAGAATAAGTTCAATAACAATTCGAAGGAGGCTTCAGGCAAGTAACTTACACGGTAGAACAGTCAGAAAACTCTCTTTGTTATCCGCCAAGAATGTAAAACAATGTTTAAAGTTTGCCCCAGGTCAGTTAAATAGTTAAATTGGTATGGTGAACAGGGAATCAAGAAATGACACAATATTTTTTGGTATATATAGGTTTTGATGGTATGTTAGACCAAAACATATTATTAAAACTGTAAAGCATGGATGCGGTAATATATAGCTGTGGCCAGCTTTTTCATGATATGGTGTAGGACCAATTTACTGGATTAAAAAAAAAACATGGACCAAAATGATTATATACATTCTTCCGGCGTTGGCATTGCCAATCGCCGGACCTCAATCCTATTGAGAACTTGTGGACTTACTTCAAGAATGCCGTGGGTAAACATAAAACGATAAAAAAGCTTGAACTTTGGGAGGTGATTAAAAAATAATGGGAAGCTAAACCATTAGAAATGTGTCAAAGACTTTTAAACTCTACGCCCAAACAGTAAACAATGTTTATATTGGTACCGATATGTTGACGACATTTTGACATGCTTCACGGTTACTAAGAGACAGCTGGATGCTTTGTTATTATATTTAAATTCCATCCATAAAAATATCATATTTATAGGCGAAATGGAGTCCTATAGTTCAATCAACGTTTTGGGCCTAACGATTTCTAAAAATTCGAATAAGCACTCGTTTTCGATTTTCCATAAACCTTCTCACACTGATACCACGATTTACAATACATGCATCTACCCACAACAGCATAAACGGTCAGCCTACAATAGATGATTCATCCTTTAATCAATGTTCATCTAAATCCAGACAAATACAATACAAAATTTAATTCAATTTAATTAAGCAAACTGCGGTTAACAACGGCTATCCAGTTTCAATAGTTGATAAAATGGTCTCCAACAAACAGAAAAATAATGCGCTTTCAAAGCCTACCCTAGGTTTAAAACTATTATAGACATATATATGAAAAACTTAAAAAATATCTCAACAGCATTAATATAAATAGCCTTTAAAACCAACAATTCTTTAGAAAAAATCTTAAAAACTATGAACAAAAAAAGGCGTCTACCAAATGAATTGCGGTTCGTGGAATAAACTTTATATAGGACTTTGTTTTATTTATACAATTTTGGCTTTTTATTGCAATTCCTGTGATAGCCACTTTACTTCATTTTTCAAGTTCTCCATGAGACATAAACTTTTAGAAAGAGCTGTTGTAGTGATATTCAAGTGTTGACTTTGACCTTGACAAAGGATTTAAATAAACGGAAAGTTTGTGCTTGATTTAGTCCTCATGCCGTAAATGAGGACCAATAAATTGCTCGCGTTAAACATTGGAAGGACCTTATTAAAACAGCCAGACGGAATTGCACATGCCTAGAATCGATTGTAATGGGTGATGAGACTTGGTGTTTCAAGTACGATCCTCAAACACAACATTAAAGTGCTACGTGGAAGTCCCCAGGCTTTCCGAAATCGAAAAAATTGCCTTTCCACGAGAGAAGACAGTGTTGATTTGTTTTTACGAGTCTGTGTGCTTCAACATCCTATATATTCGCATGATTTATCTCGGTATGACTATTTCCTGCTACCTCAAAGGAACCGGTAAAAATAGTTTTAATAATCTTTTTGATGGAAATTCATACTAATTGTATAAATAAAACAGTTTGTCAACCATCCGAAAAAGCTACAGTATAGCAAAACGTGCTATGTTTTAAAGAAAAATATAAGTGAAAATTAAACAACTTTGTTTTATTTACACAAAATATTAATTTGTTATTATTTAACGATTAAACTACAAATAAACTAATGAACTAACATTATTTTTTTAGTATTTGTATTAGTTTTTCAGTATTTGTGTGTATAGTGCAAGTATAATTATTGGCGCCTATGCCAAAATTTTCGCCGAAACCACCGATGAGGCGCGATTAACGAGACAACCGGAAAAATCTTTCCGACAAAAGCAGCTCGTACCGCCCGAAAACAGCAGCAGGTTGTAAAAAACAGCTTTTCGAAGAGGCTGAAGATCTATTATATGCATTTGGGTTCGCTGTTTCATCGGTAAGTCACTAAAACTAATCGTTTCATCGTACTGAAACTTTAAATGCGATTATCTCGACACGGTGTTTTCAAAAACTCCTCGTTCTGTAACTTTTTGAGTTACAGAGTTTGTTAAGTACAAACTTAATTTTTAATTTAATATTTTTTTATAGTTTTATAGGTTTTTCCTTCCCATGCTTATATAAGAAACAGAAAGAAATGTTTTTTTTTGTGTTTCAGATGGATAGAAAAAGAGTGACGAGTGAAGCACTTTTGGACCTCCCGCCAGAGACGACCTCGTTCATAAAATAATAATAATAGTAATAGTAATTTTATACTCTTCAAAGATTAAATAAAATTATGTTAAAACTTGAAAAGGATATAATTATTTTATCACCTTTAAAAACACTTCTGAAAAATGACCCATTTTGAGGCGTCTAAAGGGATTTCCCCCTTAAGACGTAATTGGATATATTGAAAGAGCATTCTAAAAATCTAGTCTAAACATGATCGTCAGTATACATTCATAGATCACACATCAGTATAGTACTAGTAGTAGTAGTATTAGTAGTGTAGTGGTACACTTCCCAAATAGAAGGTTTCCTATTGAAATTCCTACTAGAAATTATCTCAAACATACCGCTGTTGACGTGGATGCCGTTACAGTTACAAAATGTCGGAAGAGAATAAGTCTGTAGATATATGAAGGCGGAGTGAAAAGATAGATACTTTCTATTTTCTACAATATTTGCAGTCATAGCCGGTCCGAATAACAATATAATTAACTAATATGCCGAAAATATCTAAAAATATTAAGAATCAAGATGGAAGATCAAGGGAGAGCTCGAACAGTTCGGAAGTTATGAATAACTGTAGTAAATTACAAACTCCAGTCGCGACGCCGCCCAACAATATGGAACAGATGCTTGCACAGCTTAACCTATTTTATATTTAAGATCGTAAGTAAGAAAGCCTATATATTTGCCAGACTACTGAGACACATATTTACAGACTTGCACGTAAACTCACAGTTCATTTGACAGCGACCTCTATCGGACGTTCGGACACACTAAAAAAATCACCCTTTACTAGTACAATTCGAAGCCAATATAAGAACTAAACAAAATGATGTAAAATAAGAATTAAACAGAACTGATCTACGTACAATTGTATACAAAATTAATTATACAGATAGTAAATTAATATAATTCCTTTTTTTCTTAAGCCTTAATTTTTTAATAAAAAGGCTGTGGATATTAATATTACCACATATTGTTTTACATATCATGTAAATAATGATGCTATCATTTCTGACTGATAATAAGTAGGGTCTTCTTAAACTATTTTTTTATTTATTTCAATATATAGGCATTTTCATTATTGATGCAAAAAGGCCTAAGTCCTAGTATAATCTGTCCTATAGAAGCTGTTGATTCTAAACCCATTTCTCTTATTTTCTAATTAAATAACCTAACACGCGTTGAAACGTTTTATTTATTGTTATGTTTACATGTATAAATCTTTTTAAAACAGCTGTATAAACTTTTATAAACAATTTAATGTGATTTGCAACTTTTGTTTATTTTTAAACAGAGAAACTATCTACCATTAATTTATGGACGACATTAATTACAGGACTAGAAAAACAGTACTAAATAATTATGTTTAAGGCAATTTTCATGGGGCATTTATCCTTACAATATAAAATATACATTATATGTATATTAAATGTATATATTATATGTATAATATTTTGAAATATTATAATTTAGAACTGAGTATAAATGATGTTGATTAATTATTTGTATTAGTTCTAGTAAGTTTATTGAAAATAATATAATCATTTTACCTTCAAAGTGTGAAACAACACTATTTGCAAGTCATATTAATTGCAGGGCTTGAAAAATAGTACTAAATAATTATGTTTAAGGCAATTTCTATGGAACATTTACCCTTACAATTATATATATTATATGTATTTTTAAGTAATTTAATTTAGGGCTGAGTGTAATGTCTTATATACATATGAAATTCTTTTAACAGTGACTGTTTAATAAGGCAAGGATAAATGTTGATTCATTTTTGTATTAGTTTTCATAAGTATATTAAAAATAAAATAATCATCTTACCTTCAGTGTGAAACAATACTATTTGCACGTCACAATTATATACACATAATAGTCGCGAATGTAGATAAGATACTACTCAAAAATCACTTTAATGAGTAAACCAGAATAGGTAACATTACGTGTGGAATCGTAATATTGAATTCAAATATGCCAAACAAATTGCTACTCTCATTATTTCAGACATATTATGTTTGAAATCAAAATAAACTGAATAAATTTCCACATATTTACAATATTTTGACACATCACTATCTGACAGAAGGTGTTTAAAGAATAGCTAGTTGCATAACTCATATTCATAATTGAAGGAACTTGGGAAGTTATTTGTTTTCATTCTCTGCATATTTTAAATATCTGGCTCTTTTAATTTAATGATAAGATTTATATGTATTCCATAATATATTTTGAAATATTTAGACTGATTGTAGAAAATAGTGGAATAAGGGGAGCTTTAGAAATTCTGTCAATGATTTAATATAACCTCAAACAAAATATTCTATTCAAACTGAAGATTATTTTTCTTATTGAAAGCAATGGAACATTTATTAGTAAATACCAATATTTAGCAGATCAGACAAATGGAAGATCACGATAAGACTTCCTTCTGGAAGAAAAACATTAAAAATGTCCCTGGAAGGTATAACAGTATATATATAATATATTTTTTAATGTCAAATTATTATTCAATCTCACTTTACAATGTTGGATTGAAATATTAATTTTGAGTATATATCATCAGGATTCTTAAATATAATTTTTGTGAGTTTATGGAAAATTGTAACGTTAATGACATCATTTTAGGCCAAGCCCAAAGAGAGAAACAAAAACAAATAGTCGAAGTAAGCCCCATGGATCAACATCATTTCAAGACTTTCAAGCTTCAGTTAGCGATGCTTGGGCAATGGATGATGATGAATTTTGTTCTGGATTAAAAAGTCAGTACTTAATTAATTTGGATACATATATTATAGTTTTTTTTTCAGATACAAAAATATCAAAAAAAGTCTCTCAGTCTGCAGCATTAAATGTACTAAATACTCATCGAAGTACAACTGAAATAAAGCAGTCTTCAAATGAAAATTTAAGTGATACAACTACTCAAATAATTCATGATCCTGAAGTAGTACGAATAAGTAGAATTCCTGGTAGACCATTACAATTACATTGCTCTAATCCTCCTCAAGAAGAAGATAATGAACTGAAGCTGGGAAAGTTTGAAACATTATTGGCAAATTCTCCATCATTACCTGATTTATGTAAATTAAGTTGGTCTGGAATTCCAATTAAGGTTCGAGGAATTACATGGAGGTTGTTGTCTGGATATTTACCAATTAATTTAGAAAGGCGCAATGAAGTTCTTGAGAGAAAAAGACAGGACTATTGGACTTTAGTAGAAAAATATTATTACACAGAGCATGATGAAGTTAACCGTGATATTCAACATCAAATAAATATAGATGTACCAAGAATGAACCCATCCATAGCCTTATTTCAACAGAAAACTGTTCAGATAATGTTTGAAAGAATCCTTTTTATTTGGTCTATAAGACATCCAGCATCAGGTTATGTTCAGGGCATTAATGATCTAGTAACACCATTTTTTGTAGTGTTTCTTCAAGAGTTCATCCCTGATACTAAACCATTTGAGACTTATAGTGTTGATTCTTTAGATGAAGAGATACAGAAAGTAATTGAAGCTGATTCATTTTGGTGTCTGTCAAAATTTTTAGATGGAATACAAGACAATTATGTTTTTGCCCAAATAGGAATACAGAAAAAAGTCCTTCAGTTAGAAGAATTGATTAAAAGAGTAGATGAAACATTGCACAAACATTTAAAACAACACAATATTAGTTATTTACAATTCTCATTTAGATGGTTGAACAATTTGCTAACAAGAGAACTGCCATTGCGATGTACTATACGTTTATGGGATACTTATTTAGCTGAAAATGACTGTTTTGCTACCTTCCAATTATATGTGTGTGCTGCTTTCCTTTTATATTGGAAAGAAGAATTGATGGGACAAAGAGATTTTCAGGGATTATTATTATTGTTACAAAATCTTCCAACACAGTCTTGGACCAGTTCACAAATAAGTCTTTTAGTAGCTGAAGCATATAAACTGAAAGTTATGTTTGCAGATGCTCCAAATCATTTAACATCTCACACCAGCAATATCAGTGAGAGTTGAGTTTATTTTAAATCTTTGCTCTTATTGAGTTTAAATATTTTAAGAGAGATTTGTTAGGTGTAAATATGACTTTGCATATTTTTATATTGTAAATCTAGATATATTAAAAAGTTAATATAATTATAAAAAAGAACTGCATTATTTCATATAGCAACAAAAATAAATTAATTTATTTTGCTATTCTTTAAAATAGTTTCTTTATCATAATATAGTGAACATGCTGATATTTACATTAAACTAAACCTTATTATTAGACATTTGCTAATTTTTTATAATTTTTTCGTATTTGATTTTTAAATATTGAAATTTTATATTTGTTGCTGTTTTGATGTTCAAATTATTTTTGAAATAAAAATTATAGCATGGATATATAAAATAAGTTGTTTTGTTTTATCAAAACTTCTTTCTTGCATCATATACATATAAGAAGTATTCAGTACAAGTATTAAAAGTATGTAGATATTCATGTTGTTGATTTTATATTTTTTTTATTTTCGGTTTTATTAGTCATCTATATACATGGGATCAAACCCTCAACAGTGCCAGTATTCTTAGAAGCAAAAAAACCACTGCACAAGGTTGCGATGCCATTAAAATTATTGAAACTCCCCGATATTATATGACCTGGTATATTTATCATTCATAAAGACATATCTAGGCATAGAATATTTGTATCTCTATCTATCATTTCTAGACATACAATATTTGTAGTCATAGCCAGTCCGAAGAACAATAATATTATCTTATTGTTATAAAGAATCCATCCATCCATATAAAGAATCCGATGGTTACATCAAGGGAGAGTTTGAACCGTTCAGAAGTTATGAAATACGGTATTAGATTCAAGACTTTGGTTATCTGATAACATAGAAAAAGTTCCTTTGATATCTAAGATGTTTTCATTGGAGGAGACATCTAAATAAGACCATTCAGCAATATCTTAACATATTTGCGCCGAACAGCTGGTTGATTTCAGGACAGATATGTCAGGAAATTAATACTTACTAATATACAAAATCAGGTCATCCCAGCTAGAAATTATCAGGTATATCGTTTGGAATGCCAGTCTTGTGGAATATCCATAAGAATACCGTTATAAAACCTCCCAGGCAATACTACATATAACTGGAGGCTGTGAAGCATTTTCTCTAACATTATAATGAAAGCAATGTCACAATGGCGAGAATCTACATAATGAACTGGTAGTAAAATTGCAGCTAAAATAATTGGAAAGAGATTTTTAATAAGTCATAAAACCTTCATTTTAAGCCCCTTTGTAACCTATTACTATATACTATATATACTATATTATATATACTTGCCCCGAATTTCGACCGTTTTTATAATGGCGGGTTTTTCTAAGGGTGCCTAATACTTTTGCACCTAGGTGTATGTGAAAAGTCATAAAAGTTATAAAACGCGAAAGTGCCAGATGCAGTAATAGTACATATTTGAAAATGGAAATAAATAAATTTTGGTATTGCACATCGAAAATAAAACTCTCATATGCTAAAATTTGCACGTTTTACATTATAGAAAGGAATTTAAAAAAAAACAGCCTAGATAACAAAAACCTTTATAATGATTTTAAAACATTACAAAAAGCGCATTAACGCCTTCTGTTTTTCTTCTTTTGATTAGCTTTCTTTTGATAAGCTTGTTTGTTTTGGGTACTTCTTGGCGATGGGCTTACTGTTGACAAAGGGCTACCAGAAACGTCTTCAATTTTTTTAGCAGAAAAGTCACTACAAACATGAATGTTAGATATAATTCTAAATTTATCTAATAATTAACATACTATTGTTCTGATTGGCCAGAAGATGTTCCCTGGGATCCCTTAATAATTTCTTTGATTCTTCTGTCTTTTCGCTTGCGATAACCTGTTCTGTCGTATTTGGGCAGCCATCGTTCTGGATCAGGTTGTACATCAGGATCATAGTTTTTAGGAAGTTTTCCTTTTCTTTTTTTGTGCTTATTCTTTCTTCTCTGACTATCTTCTGATTTAGGAGTCCTTAAAAATATACCAATTTCTTATCATTATTATCATAAGCATCATCATCATAGCAGAGGGTTTAAAACACTTTCGATCTCAAGTATTTTGATACTTTGTTTTGGTAAAAAAAATCAAACCAAAAATGAGCTTACACTTGGTGTTTTGTGTTATGTTCAAATTTTGAGAGCATAAATAGACTGATTTGTAAAATTAAAAAACACAAAAGTGAGGAGTCGATCCTTATTCGTCCCGAAGTTATAGGCCTATGAAATTATAAATAGTATATAATCAGATTTAAATTAGAGAAATATGCTGAACACGAACCTGCTGAATATAAACATCTAGAGGACTATGGCCAGGGTATCCTACCGGCATAGAGACTTCCGTCTCTAGACCTTGCCAACTTGGAAACCACCTTCATTCTTGTTGAAATGTAGGACCGATATTACTTCCGTGTATCAGCGTGTAGACCACCCTTTGGTGTGAGCTGCCTACACAGCCTTATTTCGAAGAAATAAGTCGGACGATTGTCGATGGACTTCAACTCACACAACGAAGCGTGGGGCTGTCTAACCACTAATCGGGGGGAGACTTCCTGGCAGCGTTATGCGATTCGCTCGGGTGCAACAGCGATTTTTCCGATGAACCCATCCACTAAGTCAATGACGGGCGGCATCCCTGTTCTGTCATCGACTTCTTCCTCACGAACATGTCCAGAGCGTGGTAGTCACCACGTGGAGCTCAACAGTCACACTGTAAAGGATGGGTATCCTAAATTACTGTATCTTTTAATATGCAGAAAAAGCAAACTTGCTCTAAAGATCAAGGTCCTGATCTATAAAACCATGGATCTGTATATCTATATGGTCTCCTGGTTTATTACCGCTTCATTTCGTCCACTGCGGCGAGCAAACTCCAACTAATCCAGAACAAAATCCTACGTTTGGCACTAAACGCTCCTTGGTTTTTCGGAATAACCAAATTCTTCGCGAGACTGGCGTTCCGCTAGTCTCCCAATTTTATTCCAACGCGAAGTTTATCTCACAAACTTTCCTTAGCGAAAAATCCCCTCATCCGGAATATTCTGAAAATTTTGCCGTAAACTCACTTCGATTGGCTTACGTAAGACCGCCCTCTCGCCTCGCTGCCCGCCGTCTTTCTATAGCTAAAACTGGTGGTAACGTCAATGACACTGGAGTTTTTCTTAAAACACCAGACGTCGAAGCTCAAAAAGAAAACCAACAAAGGCCACCAAGGCAAATCAGTCCTCAGAGGTTCCGATTGCTGTTCCTCCGCCCACAAAACCCGAAGAATCGCCTGAAGCAACACAAACATCAGCTAAAGAACCACCAGTACCATTTACTGACGCAACATATAAGCCTGAGCCGATTGTCTTGCGAGATAATTCGGCATTCATGGAGGTCATGTCCTTCCTGAAGACACACAAACAACGTGGTTGTCGGGCCAGCCACAACGAAGCCCAAAATGAAACCAGATCGTCAAGGTATCATAAAGCTTTTCAACAAAAAGGGTCATTTACCCTATTACACGATGACAAATCCAGAAGATCGAGATCTTCGCATACTGGAATCGATTCCAACTAACGATGTCAGATCGGAACTCCACTACTTGGGGTTCGATACAAACAAGCATCACGAGATGGCAAATTAAGAAATCTGGTACTAGTCGTCAGAATTGAGTTGCAGAGAAGAAAAATCAAAGAGCAAAAATTAGCACGTAACTCCAGTTACGAAGATGCCAACTCCACAGCGTCACCGATAAAAGCACAGCGTCAAGATCCACAGCGTCAAGATAAAAGAAAGAGAACCCAAAAATCAGTTCGGGCATCCGCACAAGAAAGTGCGCGAAGCCACAAAAAGCATGTTGTTCCTACAGAACCAATTCCATCGCAAGCCAATGTCAGTCAAGTTCCGCGATTTCATCGTACCCGATTGCCGAAACCGAACTGCAAATTCAAATTAACCTCCTGAAATCGACCAAGATTTATTTGCAAAAACCGATCAAGTCTGTACCTTCTGGGCTATCAAGAAGCCACCAAAACAACAGGAAAGGCAGTCAGAAAAAATGAGTAGGAGCCTCAGGGCTATCTCAAATACCTCAATAGAGTTCCATCCAGTCAAGTCCATCAGTTGCTTGTGAAAATTCAGCTCAAGCCTGACTGACGATGGCTTAAGGCAATTTTTACATGGAGCACAGGAACTATTTTCCTTGTTTTTTTTGAATATCTTAAAAAACCCACACCAGCTTACTGTGCAATTTTTCAAATATGGAAGAAGCATATACGAAGTAGCGCACTGGATATTTGGCATTAATAAAGGCCTTATTTCAGAAAGAGGTTGTAAATGTATAGAAAAGGGGTTGAGAAAATCCACGTGAGGCATATTTAACCCTATATTCTGTATTTAATGTTCCTATTATTATGGTTATTCATGTAGCAAGTCTTACTTGATAATTTATCTAATAAAATATTTAGCTAATATTTATCGATTTCTCAGTTACAGGAAAAAAAATATTTACCCTGGCTGGGAATCTGACTTGGCACCTGGAGTTTTCTTTAATGCTATAGGGGTAACAATTTGAATAGTTTCAAAGTCTACATCGTGAGATAATTCATTAATTGATGGTAGTTCTTTGCTTAGCTTCAATGTTCTATTTTTGTCAAACTAAAATTAATATAATTATGCTATGAATAATCAGTAATTCTATGAATAATTATAATTATATATACCTGAGAATATGCTAGCACTAGTTGAGCACTTATTTTCTTGTCACCTTTATTAGTAGAAAGAAGTTCTTCAAGACTGTTGGCAGCAACTTGGGGATGACCATTCCTAATGTGAAAATCTGCAGCTTGTTTCCACAAAGTTGATAAATCACCTGATTTAATCTAAGCAATAATTGATTTAATCAACAGAAAAATAAGATGAATATTACAATACCTTATTTTTTTTGTAGAATTCAACAGCTTTTTCAAAGACTTTAAGAGCAGTGGCTTCATCATCAACACCCAAATATAAAGTAGTTAGAGCTCCAACAATTCCAGGTCTATATGTTTCTTCTCCCATATGCTTTAATACTTTACATGCTTGCAATTTATCTCCCTTAATTAAATATAACTGAGCAATACATAAATTGAGATAAAGTTGATCATTACTTGACTTAATAGTTTTTTCCAGTAAGACAATGGCATCATCAATTTTCTCCAATCTTACTAAATTCAAGGCTCTAAGCACAGTCACAACAATTGCCAAGTCTGGCCATTTGGATTCAATATTTTGACAAATTTTTTCACATTGTTCAGTTTGATTAATATAATAATTCAAAATAGCATTATTTAAGCTTATATTCTTTCTCTGGTCAGATGGTAATTTATGAAGCAATGAATCATTAAGAGCCACTTTCATTTTCTTTTTTGAATCAAAAAGATTCTGATCCTTGTTAATACAAACAATATTATTGCATGCAACAGCCTGAAGAGCTATATCTTCTAGCTTCAGTTTTAAATTGGAAGTGTATAAAGCTTGGGCCTCTCTAACCCTGCCTTGATTTTGATAAACAAATGCTAATTGTATACTAAAATGAAAATATACATGTATATCATTCAGAATCAATTAATTTGCAAATTTACCGAATTAATGCTAATTCAATGTTAGCTTCTTCTTCAGAAACATCTTCATCCTCTTCAATTTTCTCCAAATAAAGTTTCTCACATTGTTTTAATTTCTTTTCAGATTCAGTATAATTACCCAATGTAATAAGCATACATGCTTTATTATAACATAGTTCATAAGTAGGTTCTTTTAGTTCCTCAATGTCATCCTAACATTAAGAATTATACTAATATAAAAAATGAATAAAACAAGGTATAAGTTAACTAATACCTTCATATCTGATATTAAATAAACCATAGTAGCATAAAGGTTTGTGAGTCTTTCTTCTTCATACTCATCATCAGTGTTCTTAATTGTGTCTTGGTAAATATTATAAGCTTCAGAATACTGTTCCAGTCGATAGAAAATTTGAGCTTTCAATTCTTTAATTCGGTAATCAATTTCACCTTGACTCTGATTAATCGTTTTTAATGCTTCATTCAATTTGTTTAGACGATAAAAGCAATAGGATTTTTCAAAAATAAGATCCCTAAAAGTGATACATAATTATTACTGTTCATACAAAATCAGAAAACATACTGAAGATACTCAGGATATTTATTAATTTGAGACAAAGCTTCCTCAAATCGGGATAATTCCAACAAGCATACTATCTTACAATTGAATGCTGGAAATTCGTGAGGAGCAACACCTAAAACTATTAAAAAATTAATGTTTAAAAACCATATGCTGAGAAAAAAATAACATTACTTTTGTTGGCAGCTTTTAGGGCACGTTCGAACTCTCCATTTTGACCGTATTTGTTAAGTTCTGCATATTGCATAGCTATGGTTTTTTCCTTTGAAGTTTTTTCATTCATTTTTAATTAATATAAAGTATAAAGTAATATAAATATAAATACTAAAAAAAGTAATGACAACAAACGTCAACGAAAGTTATAATTGTCAAGTCGTCATCTGATTATTACTGTGCGTTCCGTTAACTATGAGAAAACGATAAGTGCGTTCGGTTCTTTAAATGATTTACTGAAAAATTAAATTCAAACCATTTTTTTTTATGAAATTATTTTTTTGGAACAAATATAATATTTCTTTAGAATAGGTTTACCTAGTTACATTCAAAATTACCTAGTTACATTCAAAATTACTTTTATTTAACATCAAAATGGTTTTTGTCATTGCCTGTTGCCTAATAAGCCTTCATTATGTGAATGTGACCTTTAGCCGGTGGTTATATGTAATCATAGAGCAATTTATATAGACAGGTAAACACAAAAAAAAGGAAATCCTGATGTAAAATATTGAATGTATATGTATTCGTTACATTTCTCACGAAACTATTACCTAATTATTGTCGGTTTACTTTGCTTTACCGGTAGCCTATACAGGGTGTCCGCTAATTCATGGTACATAGCAAAACAGCAGATTTTTTGGGTAAAAATATTGCGATTTAACCCAACTTACTTTAGTCCAAAAGTTAATAGTAACCAAGATACAGGGTGTTAAAGTTATAATTTTATTTTCAATTTTCGGCAATAAATTTCTTAAAAAGTATCTTTCTTGAACGAAATTTGGTGGTGAGTTTTTTTTAAGATAAGAAATTTAAATGTCTCGAAAATTTTTATGTAGATTATAGAGGGCGTTGTTTGCAACACTTTTCTACGTTTGAAAGGTTACAACTGTTTTGTGCCTTAGTATATTCACATTTTTAATGAAAATATTATTTTGTCCAACATTTTTACGAAAATAAGGTATACCTTGTAAATGTTGCTCCGAGTTACCGTTTTCTAGATATTTGCGTTTAAATTGTTCATTGCACTTTTTTAAACTGGTTTATAAATATCGCTATTTCAAATAACAATAATCTAGTTGCAAAACACGCTGAAAAAATTATGAAGTATAAGGAGCTTCAAGAACAGGTGTAAAGACACTGGAATATGGAATATGAAGTGGAAACAATACCGATCGTATTGTCATCAACTAGAATATATTAAATCTTGGGAATTAACGATCACCTTTTCAGAATCATGCAGAAGACTGTATTGCTTGGAACAGCTCGAACCGTTCGAAAGTTTTTGAATAACAATAGGAAACCATGGACATCCATCGTCACCACTGCAACCGTGTGGCCCGAGGACATGGAAAGGGTCCCTACAGAGCTTAATCCTTTTGATATCTAAGATATCTGGGATAAGTCAATGTCCCCTTTAGAGGGAGTGCGAATGCGTTTAGGCTAAATCAGAATTTTAATACATTATAGTAAAATAGTGTTTGAAAGATTTTCACTCAAGTCAAGAACAAAATGCACAGACATAAATTGTTTTCTAATGAAGAGATGCGAGATATGATAGGCATATACGCGCAGGAAAATTTTAATGGATGCCGGGCTCATCTAAGATATTTGGAAACATATCCACGACGAAGGCAGCCGGATTTTAAGATTTTTCAAAAATCTTTGCGACAGACTGGGTGAAACAGGTTCTTTTCGTCCGAAACGAGATTCCGCAGGTCACCCGAAGACTCTAACCACTTTAAGAAGAAATTGTTGTTTGCGTAACCGAAAACCCTGAAGTAAGCCCAAGACGGCAAGGCAAGTCCAGGGTTTACAAAATTTTTTACGAAGAGGGGCTGTATCCGTTTCACTTCACCCCTGTGCATAATCTACTGGAAGCTGATTCGCCAGCCAGACTGGAATTTGCCCGTTTTTGTCGTACCCAGCAAAATGCCGACTCCATGTTTTTAAAAAAATATATTATTTACAGACGAAGCAACGTTTGCACATAGAGGTGTATTCAATTTTAGAAATAAACATGCATTGGGTTTAGAAAATCCTCACTTAGTATTCGAACGCCACGTGTGGTGTGGTCTTATTGGTGACTATGTATTGGGTCTATTCGAATTACCACCTAATTTAAATGGTGAACTGTATCTTAATTTTCTTCAAACTCAGTTACCCGAATATTTACATAGCATTCCTCTAGAACTAAAACGGAACATGTTGTTGGAGCCCCGGCACACTTTTCTAGACCTGTCAGAGACTACCTGAATACCCGTTTTCCTAATTGCTGGATAGGCCGTGGGAGTCAGATGTCTTGGCCTCCTCGGAGTCCCGACTTCAATCCACCTGATTTTTGTATGTGGGGATATGCGAAATCATTAGTGTATGAGAAAGTAGCGAATACTCGAGAATAATTATGCCATAAAATCGAGCATGCTGTAGAATCGTTTCGAAATAAACAGTTATTATTTAAAACCAGACTGTCGTTCAGTAAACGGGTACTGAAATGTATTGATGTGAATGGAAATCACTTCGAACATTTATTGTCGAAAAGAGAATATTTCTTTATTAATTCTTCTGAAATTACATAAAAAATTATTGATTGATTTGTCCGTCACCTACTTTGTGATAGTTCATTTTTTAAAAAAGGAATAAAACAATTTTTTACTTTGTTATCTATCACTTTTATTTTTAAACATTTTTTTCTTTGTAGTGTAGTGTAGTGTAAGTTTTAAAGTAGTGTTTGAGAATGTAAAGTCGTTTTACGAAACTATAGTCACACAAATTTTGTTTAAAAATAAAAGTGATGGATAACAAAGTAAAAAATTGTTTTATTCCTTTTTTATTTAAAAAAAATTAACATTTTTAAAGACATTTCGTTTGTACTCTCTTTTAAAACGTTTATAATCGCTATTAGCGTGTAATTGTTTTGTATTAATATATTAATTTAAAATTATAATTTGTAAATTTATTTTTGGGATATGTCAATGTTATTTATATTGAAATTCATTGTCATTGTCAATATAAATATTATTGATATATCCCAAAACTTAGTGTGTTATATTATGGTTCCAACTGTGTTCTTGTTTTGACGTTATTGCAGCCCGTTGGCTTTTAAACACACTCCATGTTTTTGCTTTTAATAGTAGAAATTTGACCAGTTCCTGAATAGCCTGAATAAAGTGTGAGCCTGAATAAAGTGTGAGGGAAAGCAAATACAAATGTTATGTTTCAAAAGTGCAATTTAAAACGGCGCAATTAACAATTTAAACGCAGATATCTAGATTTTTAGGTAAAAAAGGTCCTCTTATTTATAGCAGCATTTACCAAGGAGACTCCCCTGTATATGACGCCCCTGACTAAAATATTCAATTATTAACACAAAAGACGTTTTTCCATCCCAACCTATTGAAGTATACCGAGTTTCACGACTTTGGCATAAACCGTTCCGAAAATATTGCTAAAAAACCATCTTCAGAATTCCTTTTTTGGGGTAAGAAGCAATTTATATAAGAAGCAATTTTTGGGGTAAGTTTATAGGAACTTTTTTATATGTTTTAATTCCTCAGGGAGGAATTCCTTTAATTCCTTTGGGAGTCACCTCCCAAAATACTTTGATGTTATTTCCCTATTTTTTATATATATATATATATATATATATATATATATATATATATATATATATATATATATATATATAATATATCCAAAATTGATTTTATGTCCTGTTTGAAGATGGTGCTGGAACAGAGCGGAAGTGGTTTGCTTGGTTTCTACGTTGTTTTTATTTTCTTGTATTCTGGCTGAGATTCGCCTGTTTGTCTTATGTATGTTCTATTGCAGTCGGGATAAAATATGCTATATACCCCATGATTTTCCAGTCTAACTTTTTCCTTGGGCCTTAATGGGATTTCTGGTTTATGTATTTTGGGTAGACCGTAATGTTTAGGACATCTGTTGATTTTTTCCTTAGAATTATTCTTCGTTGAATGTCTGGTTCTAGTTTCCATGATTTGATTTTGCTTTTGCTTGCTTTTTCTAGATAGGTTATTGGATCTCTATTCACTGGTTTATATGTTTTTTCTAGTAAAATGTTCGTTATCTTTCCAATATAGTCCTCGGTGTTCATTATAACTGATGCGTTTTCTTTGTCCGCCGGTAATATAGTAATATCCTCGTTTCTTTTTAAACTTTCAAGCGCTCTGATTTCAGCCTTATTAACATTTGGTTTTGGTATTTTGTTGGATCGTAGTATTCGCGCTACATCTTGTCGGATTATTTCCGCTTCTTCATCTGGCTTGTCGTCTAGGGTTGATTCAACGTTCGAAATTATTTCTTTTATTGGTATATGTTTTGGGGCAATGGCAAAGCTGAAGCCTTTGCTTAGGATGGATTCTTCATCAAGGAATGTAAATAAAAGGAATCACTGATAGGATAGGTAGACTGCTAAGGAAATATAAGGTCAGAATAGCCTACAAGCCGTACAAAACTGTCGCAAACATCCTAAAAAACCGCAAGGACAAAGTTCGACTGGAAATCATGGGGTATATAGCATAACTTGTTCCGACTACAACAGAACATACATAGGACAAACAAACTTACGAATCTCGGCCAGAATACAAGAACATAAAAACAAACAAACCACTTCCGCTCTGTTCCAGTACCACCAACACTTGAAAATGCCAAATGAGATTTTGGCGAAACGTCGTGACTCTTTACAGAATGAACGGATCGACACCCGGAATGATTTAGAAACATTATCTACAATCCGTGAAAATATTAGATGTAATATATATATATATATATATATATATATATATATATATATATATATATATATATATATATATATATATATATAATATATATATATATATATATATATATATATATATATATATATATATATATATATATATATATATATATATATATTTATAAAAATAAAGAAAATACACCCTCGCTCCACGTTGGTGCTTTGTCGTTCTCCCATCCGCCATCCAACAAAGCACCAACGTGAAACGCGGGTGTATTTTCTTTATTACTTACCCGAGGTTAGACGGGCCACGCACGGCCCCGCATAGTTTGTCTGTCGCGGCTGTTTACCACAGGATGGCAGAGCTGCATGTGATTGCAGTCACCATTCGACATGGCCGATTTATATTTATAGCCGTTCACCTGCTATCTGAGCATTTAGCTTGAGCCCAGCTGATGACGGCTTAGGGTCAGAAACTGACCCTGGGAGGCGTTTGCTGCCGCTTTGGATGGCGGATGGGGGAACGACAAAGCACCAACGTGGAGTGCGGGTGTATTTTCTTTGTTTTTAATATATTTCTCCACGAGCCCACTTGATCATTATTTTTGAACAGACCTGATACTTATCTGAGGTTAGACGGGCCTGTCTGTCGCGGTCGTTTACCACAGCATGGCAGAGTGGCATGTGATTGCAGCCGCAATTCGACATTAATATACCCCAAATCTAACTAAAGGGTGTTACAATGAGAGCGCAAGAGGTGAATTTTAAATAAAACATAGTTTTCTGTAGCAAATTATTCATTGATTTATAATATATACATGTATGGAACAACATATCCAGGGCGGCCACGGCTTTGGTGACACACGCATACTCTTTTGACGAAATTTTCAATAACGGTTTTGCATAAATGGGGCGGTATTTCGTTGATACAACGTTCAATTTCGGCCTTCAGTGCTCGGGTGGCCGTGGGCTTGTTGGCGTAAATCTGAAACTAAGCTTGGAGGTGCAAATCTTTTGTGAGAATACGGTGAAGAGTGGCTGTTGAAATGTGCAACTCCTGTGCACAATGACGACTTAAGGACCTTTGACTCTCGGCCACACTCTCACGAACTGCCGTGTTGTTTTGTTCTGAACGATCACTACGAGCTCGTGTCTTGTGCTTCACATCAACAACTGAATCAGTACTTTATAATTTTTCGATTATTTTTTTTCACAGTTAATAAATTTGGACATTAAACATTATTTCCACCGAAAATCGGACGCGCTTTACGAATCGTAGCAACTAAAATTTCACCATTTTGGTAGTAATATTTAGCAATAAGGACGCAGTGCTGTATCGAGCAGTGCTTTCCAGCAATTTCCCAGAATTCTCTTTGTCCTTCTTTGACCTTACCATTTTTTCACGCTCTCTTCGACAGTTAATCCTAACTTTTGCTCGTACCATTCGGTTGTCACTTCCATATATAAAATTTATATAAAATTGTTATATAAAACTGGACAGTACATTATATAAAATTGGACAGTACAATTGCAAAATATTGTTTTATCTTTGGTCCTGATGTAATCAATTTTACTTGTGAGTCCAGATGGACTTTTCCATGTCCATTTTCTGCTGACATTTTTCTTATAGAATTAATTCGTAATATATAGTTCTTGTCCTTCAGCAAAATCAACCAATCTGTCACCTCTATTGTCTCGGTCTCCAGCTCCACATGGGCCAGTTGCATTTTGACCAGTTCTTGTTGTTCCAATTCTGGCATTAAAATCACCCATCAGGATTTTGTACCTACATTTCTCCTTGAATAAAAGCTGGGCCACATCATCATAAAATTCCTCAATTTCTTCATCCCTATGGCTTATAGTTGGTGCATAAGCTTGGACGATTTGAAGCCAAAACTTTTTATTCAGCTGAATGACGCATTGGGCTAGTCGGTCAAATGTACTTTCAAATTTGACTCCATTTTCCTTCAGCTTTCGATTGATGAGGAATCCAATTCCCCACATAGTCCATTCTCCGTACCTCGGGTGTAGAGCACGTGTCCAGTTGGTTCCAGTTTAATTAACTCTTCGCCTTGTCTTTTTGTTTTACAGAGCCCAATAATATCCCAATGTATGTTGTCAAGTTCGATTAACAGTTCTTGTAATCAGGGCTCCGTTTTCGTAGTCCGTATATTAAGCGTAGCAATGTCAAAAGTCCAATGGCAGCCTGATCTAACCCGGTGATTCTTAGTACCCTCTGCCTTGGGGCAGGTCTTCCCGTTGCCGTAGGTAGTTGGCCCGTGGCCTCCGGGGAATGAGGGCCGTGTTTGAGGTTGTACTGTCATATTGAAATACCTTGTTGAAGGTATAGACCATAATCTGCCACGCTGGTCCAATGCGGGTTGGCATATTTTGGATCATGTTAGTCTGAGGCCTCTGCCTTGACCTGGCCCCCAGGGGTGACCCTCCCACTAGCATAGACTCTAGATGGCATAGCTCAAAGCTTCATTGTCCTACTCAAACCCGTTTACCACGTCAAGGTCTGATCCACGAAGGGATATATGTGTTAAATACAGAACTACATTGTTTGCACTATTCTGCAGATGCTTTTTAATACATCAAATGGACAGACAACCAGAAACATTAGATTTACGCATTTAGGATGGTGTTATTGGTTAAAAGGTTTAAACAATACGATAGTCTTAAATGAGTGTTTTTAGCAAACATAAATTTTTCAATTCAGATTTATTCGGCATATAAAGCAAACATAATGTGTACATAATATCTTACTCTGTTATCAATTACAAGGATTTTCAAATCTAAGCAAATCAAAAAAAAAACTTTTTAACGTTAAAAATTAGGCTTCAGATATAAACTTTGTTAATACTTTTACAATGGGGATAAGTGAAATGACGCATTTACATTACACACTTAGTTGAGTAACAGATCGATTTAGTTTTGTTATTCAAAGCTTTTTCTCTTTCTTATAGCGTGTGCTTATATTTAATGTTAATTGTCCCAAAGAGATATAAATACGTCCTTCACAAAAATGTGTAGTTAGTTTTCCAAATAAATATGAATTTCGTAGTTAAACATTTCTATAGTTTATTGTAATAATTCATATATGTCTAACGAAATATTATGTATGGGGTAATTTATTAGTGATGTATACATTTTAGAAAGAACGACAGAAAAACCATTTTTTAATCTAATCATATTCTTTTTTTTAATCAAAACATTTTAAACATTTCAATAACACTGTATCTTTCCAATATATGATTATAATTTATAAATATTTGATGTTGACAATTATGTCCCTGTGGTTTGTATGGTGTTTGTACTTGGAGATTTAAAAAAAAACCATAGAAAATCTATTATTTAATCGGATAAATTATAATATTCCGATTTTTTAAAGAAATTTATGAGGCACAAAAATAAAAACATGAATCGTAATGGGCATTGTGTTGTTGAAATGTGGCGTTATTTAGTCTTGAAATGTATGGTGTAACAGAATCTTTATTTTTGTGATGTAAATGGGGTTTTAATTTTTGTTGAAAGTTGGCTAAAACGTTAGTGAACGAAATAAAATATATAGTTGATAGTGTGTCCAAAGATTGGTTTGAGCACATTGAAATTAAATGAAAACAATTATGTGCAAAATGGACCAAGACTCCCACGTGAATTTAAAGTCCAAAAAGGTGTATGACACTATATGGTAGAAAAGAATAAAGATTAAGAAAACAGAAATACTGTTATCCAGTTAAACAGACCATAAAATACAGGTGCTTAGTTGAATAGTATTTTAATGTGTTTTGTAATTAAACACATATTCTAAATTAATTCCGATTATTACCGCATAAAATAGAACTCCTATAATGTATCTTTAAAGCATCAAAACATTCAAACTTATTCGCAGAAAAGTCGATGAAATTAGTAGAACTGAAATGAAATCGCAGAAGATAATTGAGAAATTCATGAGGTTTTCTAGGGCCTCAGTAAGCTGAAGCAAAAATATAAAATAAGGCTGCCGAAAATGCTGTTCCAATGGTCGCTGTTCAAAGAAAATTCCAGATGCCCTTATAAACTAAGTTAAAGCAGAAGTTGATAGAATGGCGTTTTAAAGAACACCGAAAAGCCTACAAATGTCAAAAGATTGTTCTGAAATTCCATCTCAACCAGACGCCTTTTCAGCATTTTTACAAATAACCCTATATGACGAAAACAGGAAGTTGTGTATTACATCACACATTTCGGAAGATACAATTCTTAAAGATTATCCTATGGTATCTGCAGTAGTTTAGATGTATTACAAAGGATGTTCTAAGGTACCTTTCTTGGTACCTTAGAACATCGTTTCTCAACCTGGGAGTCACGACCCTTAGGGGTGTCGCAATGTGCTCAAAAAATAAGACCCGTATACGAAACATTCTTTTATTAAAGTATTTTCAATTTAAAAACAAATGTTAGAAAATTAAATATTACCAGGTAATAACAACATAATAAAATAAACTTAAATAAAATAATAGCCAAAGTTGTTTGAAATAATAATTTAATGCGACGGTTGATTTTGTTTTTCAGTTAAATTTTTTTCTGTACGTGGATCATCATTGCAAACACACATAAGCCGATTATTTTCCAGTAATAATAGATGATATCTATATTTAGTTTTTAAAGCCACCATTCGCGTCGTCGTGCAAGCCAAAATTTGAGTTAAAAATTCTAGTTGTATAGTTTTGTCGGCCAATATTTCAATAATTTAGTTGTGAATCTCAGTAGGTAATTCAGTAGCTGCAACAACATTTTCATCAAACGAATTGAAAACCCATCTTTTCGACAAATCATCGTTGCTATCTGGAAAAAATTTCAGTAACTGAATTTTCAATTCGCGTAAATGCGTTTTCATGTACTCCAACACGCGATTAATAACAAAATTTTCTAAATCCATATTTTTGGTAATATTATCCGAATTTAATTATTGCCTTTTTCAAGGCGTATAATCCAAATACGAAGCTTCTTGATGAAGGCATTGACTTCATTGACTGTCATTAGTAAAATATTTTTATTACGGTCTTGTAAACTCGTATTCAAGTCATTCAAATTTCTATTTATTTATTGATTTAGAGTATGGCTTACATGGATTTGAATCAGGTATATACATTAAAATATAACACGTAAACAGATAAGTTGGTTTGGAAATGCTTCTGTTTCAGCTACAGGTAGGACTGTTTCCTAACCATTGTCCTAAATGGCAATGAGGTAAAATTCAGCTTTCGTTTTAGAACGCCATACAACTATCACTCCAAGAATGATGGTATGGGGAAGCTTATATACAGGGTGCGGCCGTCAACTTCGCATATTTGAAAGCATACACGTGGCCAGGGAAGAGGGCAGGGGCCAGTTGCCAAGGTCAACGTTGTGTTCCCAGCTCAAAGCATTTCAGGTACCATGGAACACTGGTTCAAACAAGAACGAGCGTTCGTCGTGACGGCATTTTATCAAACCGGTGCGTATACAGCCACTCACCGTCATTTTGAACGCATTTTCGTATTGATCGTAATCGCCCAGTTTTCCTCAATTAATTCGATTAAATTTGTTGAAAACTTTGATAACATTGGAGAAACCACACACAGGAGAAGCGGTAGTGCGAGAAGAGTGTATATTCCCGCGAATATTGATCGTGTGAGAACAGCTGGGTAAAGAAGCCCTCGGAAATCGATACATCGACAAAGCGCTGCGCCCGACGGATTTTAAGGTTTGATTCTTCACCATCTTGGTTCTTCACCATCACCTCTAAAAAATCCAAGTGGTTCAGGCCATCAATGAAAACGATGTGGTTGCCCGACGGCTTTTTTGTGAAAGGTTCTTGGAAATGGCTAAGGGAAATTTTTCACCTGTCCGGTTATGTAAACAGGCAAATTTTCAGGTACTGGAGTTGCGACAACCCCCACTAGCTCCATCAAAAACCTCTTCATTCGGTTAAGGTCATGGTTTGGTGCACCATTTCCTCATCAGGAATCATGGGTCCTTTTTTTCAAGATGAGCGTGGACGAGCAGAAACTGTTAACTCTGTGCGGTATTCTGAAATGTTGCGCACGTTTTCCATTCCTCAGTTTCAGCATTATGAGGTTAACGATGAAACATTATTCCAACAAGATGGGTCTATAATCCATTCCGCTCTGGTTAGCGGGTTTGATTGTAATGTGTTTTTTCATTAACCCGTGCAACGTATCCCATGCAAATCTCCGTTCAGTATTTGCAGTAATTTTTTGGAAGGCAAAAAAGGCTGAAGAGCGAGTGCGGACTGTGCACGTATGCTTTTTTACCAATAAACAGCGGAGATTAGAAACATAAAATATACAATATGGCAATTAAAAAAGCATAAAGTTATAGTCGACATGAGTCAATGGTTCAATTGTTTGAATTGATAATGGAGCTTATCTTAGTGTTCGCAATAATTTTAAATGCCTATTCGTTATTGATTATACAGTTTGGATAATGGAACTCAAGCTTTTTAAATAATTTTACCTATTTAATAAATTTCCAGAGTTGTGTCTAAATACACCTATGCTTCCTCAGAAATATTCTCTTAATTGATCGAAATAAAGATCGGGAGAAAACATTTCTGTAATCTGACTACTCGCAGTTCGAAATGAAACCTCACTTGTTGCGGTTAGTACTTGGATGAGTAGCTGTCCAAGAAAAGATAAGGCTTGTGTACTGCATTTTAATAGGCAAGGGTGTAAAATCCAACAAGAAATCGCCCCTCGATCACACCAGTCTGAGGAGACTCATTTGTTAATCGGTAGGCTTTTTGAGATACTAAAAAAATATGCATTATTAGTGGATTGATAATTTCGAAGGGGTGCTGACTGAACTTAATGGGTAGGCGATAATCGTGGTTTGAACACCACGTTAACCTGCATGTCCCGTCGTTGAATAGCCTCAGTTACAAATGCACGTCTAACCCTAAAATTTGAATTCACATTTTGCATTAAAATTGAATGATTCGTAGGCACTTTGACTAGAAATGTTTTGGAAACTGAGCAAATTTATCCTCCATATGTTCATCAACATCGAATTAGTTTATTTCCTTATATACTTAATTGAGTAAGTATAATAAATTAAATGTAATGAAAAATGGAAGTTTTACTATTAAATCTAAAACTGTCCAGACCTAAATATACGGGGGTAGTCCCAGAAGTACCCGACATGACGTATAGATGGCGGTTGTTGTTTGAAAAGAATGGCTATGGTAGAAAGTTCCAACCCTATAAAGCTTAAGTTTGAAGTTTTATGACGCTACGTTATTTAGTATTTGTTTGGCAGCCATTAATAGTAAACGCTCGCTGTGAATTTGGTGAAAACTTCTAAAAAATTGGTTATCGTTAGATGATACAATACTTTCATTTGAAAGGTCTCAGTCCAACCAGTATTAAAGCGGAGCTAAATTCTACTCTGGGGGAGTCTGCTCCTTCACTTACAACAGTAAAATATTGGGCGGCAGACTTTGAACGAAGCCGTAGGAGCTGCCAAGACGAACATAGCATTGGTTGACCAAATGAAGTGACTACGCCAGAAATGGTCAAGAAAATCCACAAAGTGGTCGTCCACTGAAAGTACGCGAGCTAGCAGACATGGTAGGTACTTAATTAAAATCAGCGTCGTCAGGATATTTGAATGGAGTGTTTGGCGAAGTTTCACAGGAATAAAGCTATTTTTGCGTTGATTGAAACCATGGATGAAACATGGGTCCATTACTTCACAACTGAGATAAAGGAACAGTCAAAATTTTAGACTGAAAGGGGAGAATCAGCTCCAAAGCAGGCGACGACAGTTCCGTCTGCAGGCAAGGTTATGGCGTCAGTTTTTTGGGATGCGCGTGGGATAATTTTCATTGATTATCTTCAGAAAGGAAAAGAATCAACGCCGAGTATTATGTAAACTTATAGCAGTGATGAAATCAAGAAAAAAACTTCAGCATTTGGCGAAAAAGAAAGCTTTGTTTAATCAAGACAATGCACTAGTTCACACCCGTTATCGCGATGGTCAAAATCATCGACTGCGACATTAAACTGCTTCCTCACGCACCTATTCGCCAGATTTAGCTCCATCGGATTATTTTTTGTTAGATTATTGTTTTGCAACAATGAAGTGGTCTTTGGTTGATGGCTATTTTGAGGAGCTCGACGATTCTCACTATAAACAGGGAATCGAAGCTATTGAACATCGTTGGGAAAAGTGCATAGAGCTAAAAGGAGACTATGCAGAGAAATATATATATATATATATATATATATATATATATATATATATATATATATATATATATATATATGTATATATATATATATATATATATATATATATATATATATATATATATATATATATATATATATATATATATATTTATATATATATATATATATATATATATATATATATATATATATATATATATATATATATATATATATATATATATATATATATATATATATATATATATATATATATATATATATATATATATATATATATATATATATATATATATATATATATATATATATATATATATATATATATTCCTAAATTTATTGTGTTTTCTTTGTTAAGTCGGGTACTTCTGGGATTATCCTCGTAGCTGTTACGTTGGAATGGGAAGCTCTATATTACCCTCTATATACGTTCAACATTTCTTAAACTCACTATCGCGATATGCTTTGGCATTTGCATGGAAAAACTTTTAAAATAGCGAAAATATAGAAAAATAGAAAAAAGATAATTTATAAATATGTGTAATTTTTTGGAAAATACTTGTTCAATCTATTAGTGAATTTTTCTTGAATTTTTGAATTGAAATCGTATAAAGCTCTAAGTTACTTGCCATATATAATCATTTTTAAATTCAATTCAGTGAAGGAATAAACAATTTATAATATATTTCACGTAAAATAGCAAAGTGCGAAGAAGAATAACTGTTTGTATACTACGTAAAGACACATTAACATCTTAAAATAAACATACGACATTATCATTGTAATCTGTTCAAATAAAATTCATATTTTTATTGAAAAGACACAATGCAAGACTTTTTAGTTTCATTTCGGTTATTGTGAAGGCAAAATGAAAAAAGAAGCTCGAACAACAGCCGGTACGAATATGGAGGAGGGCGGAGTAGAGTCTCCTTCAACAACATGGTATGGAATCAACAAAAATCTGATTATGTTAAAAGTGACACTGTTTTTTCTATATGGAGGTATGTAAAATAATATAAAAAATCTGCAAAAATGGTATTATGTTAGCTAAAAAAACTTCATTGCTTAAAGTTTTGTTGCGGTGAGATTGTTTGCAACTGAAATGTACTTCAACATGATTGAGTAATAATAATGTTCAAGGCTTTTATATAGGCCAACTTTTTTATTTAAAGTGATAGGCGAGTACTTCCAAATGTAAAGTTGTAGGAAATAACTAAGAAAAAATTACAAATAATGCTTTTTGGTGTTGCCAGATTCCTTCAGTAGCTACAAAAACAATACCAAATCAAATACCAGTCAAATTCAACATAATTTGACAAATCTTAAAATTCGAAATATAAAATGTTATATCACATTTCTTTATTGGTAGCCGTTGGTTATAAGTAGCCGTTTTAGAACAATCAATTATTATTCAACCAAAATACAACTTTTTTTTGTTAAAATAAACTAGTTTAAAATAACAAGAAGAAATAACTCTTATATTGATTATTTTTTTAATAAATGCTCAAACTAGTGCCCTCGTAATCTACAATTAAGGGCGATCACGTATACTTTGTTTTTTAAGAAACCCAACAGGAAAAAATTTAAAGGTCTGAGGTCAGACGACCTAGCAGGCCATTCAACTGAACCCCTTCTTTCTATCCATCTTTCTGGCAGCAGTTCATGAAGATCACCCCGCACATTTTGCGTAAAATGAGGTGGTTCCCCATCCTGTTGGAATTAGAACAGCCTTCCTTCTGCTAACGGTAGTTCATCAATAAACAACCGAAGTTAGTTTCTTAATAACTCTAAATAACTTTCACCATTTTAAATTTTGTTCTATGAATATAGGTTCGATGACTTTTTTTTGCAGATTCCATACCATACGTTAACTCTTGGATTATTTTGTCTTCTTCTTTCTTCAGCCCCACAAGGATTACTGTCAGACAAATGTCTGTAATTTTGTCTATTGACCATGCCATTTATATCAAAAGCTGCTTCGTCGCCATAAAAAATGTGCTTCTCGAAATTGGGTCGCTGACGCTTCGTGACCAAAAACCAATCGTAAAATTCCAATCTTCTATCACAATCATCTTCATGCAATTCTTGTACGCTACTCGTTTTTTATGGATGATAATTGTTCCCCTGTAAAGTGGTCCACACCTTTGACTGAGAACAATCTACCTCTTGCCCAATTTTGTGCGTTGACTTGAGGATTTTCCACATTACATAGAAGAATAATTTTTTCAGTAACTGCATTTTTGCGTCTTTTGTAGATTCTTGGGCACACACTACCAGTTGTTTTTAGTTTTACTAAGTTATTTTCTAAAAACTCCGGATTTGGAAGAGACTTATATCTTATATCTTGATATCTTGCGTAGAATTCAGCGCACGCATCGCGTAGACTTAAGTCACCAAAATGAAGAAAAATTAATTAAACCTTCTCTTTTTGATTAAATAACTGATTCATCTTAGCAACTGAATTAAAATGTTATTTTTAGACACATTCAAATACAACAGCTTTCAAATACCACAATGACAGCACAATAATGATGGTTCCTTTCAAACAATACAATTTTTGTTTAATTTCCATGCTTACTCTGATATGTAGTTGTTTTTGCTACTGGTTCTAAAACGGCTACCCCAATAAAGAAATGTGACAAAATTTTTTTTAGAATTTTAAGATTTGTCAAATTATATTAAAAAATATGGTGTTGCCATTTAAAAAAATATTATTTTAGTAGTTACTGATTAAATCTGGCAACACCGGAAAGCATTGTTTGCAAATTTTTCTTACTAAACTTGAAGAGATTTACCACTAAACACCAAATCACTTTTTTTGAACTGAAGTGGACCAGAACTGGTACAAAACGATATACAATAGCTGCACAAGACCGGCAGATATCAATAATAGCCGAAGAAATCATCTGAAATCTACAAGTGGTATATCAAGGGAGTTTGTTCGCAGAAGACCTTTACGTGTTCCCAAATTAAACCTTCAACAAAAAAATGTAAAATTGTAATGGGCTCCAGAAATGGTGGATCATAGTCCTAACTGGAATAATGTTGTTGAATAAATATGTTCTCCGATGAGACGAGAATTGGCTTGGTGTCTGATTCATGAATAACATTAGTTTGGATAGTCCCAGATCGATAAGCTCGACTAGAAACAGTTTGAAGGTGGAAGCGTGGTATTTTAGAGTGGTATTATAAGGGGTACACGGACCCCTCTATAGGTTCTGGAGATAAGGGTCACTGGTGATCTGTACATCAAAGAAGTTTTCGATCCTGTTGTGCGTCTGTTCCGAGGCACAGTGGGCATTGATTTGTTTTCAAGAATGACAGCGCACCTCCTCATCGAACGGCAGAAGTACAACATTTTCTGGAAGAGGAGGGAATAACTAGGTTAGGGTGGCCAGGAAATTCTGAAAACACGCATCAAGAAACAAAAAAATCCTCCATTTACTCTGTGAGAACTAAAATATACTACTCGTGAATAATGGGAGATAATTCCATAATTCCAACCGACAGCATGCCAAATCGCCTACAGGCATGCATATAGACCTATGGAGGAAATACTGCTTATTAGTTTTATTGAAAGTTTTTACTTTTAAATTATTTTTACAGACAATTATTATATTGTAATTTTTTGACTCCAAAATAATAAATCAATTTTAGGCATATTTGCAGATATTTGCTGTTGAAATCACTATGCTGTTGTTTGAAATGTCGGTCCAGGTTATTTTTTTCTGCACTGCTACACAAATTCCACATAGGAATCAAACAGGCTTGGAAGTATTTTGATGCGTAAACAAAAATTGTTCTTCCCAGATAGTTTTCAAATCACCAGTTAGTTAGCACCAAAGTAGTGCTGCTTTCCGGCGCTGTTGTATTCAGTAGCTTATGAGCAGGGTTTTTTATTTTATTTTGAAGTTCCTGAAGACGCCATTATTATTTTTTCAAATTTTTTAATTTTTCTTTTTAATTTTTTAAGTCTTCAGGTGCCACTGTCAAAACTCCACAAACACTAGGCACGCGTGCCGCGGGTTGGACACCCCTGATCTAGATTGATATAATAATTTTGAATATCATGATTAAAAGGCAATACTCAAATTAAAAATTAGTTTAAGTTTCATCAGATCATGATAAAATAGGGGTATAAATTGGGTGGGTTCATAAAAAGTCGATAACGTAATATGGCTGTTAAAAAGTATACTCATTCTTTAGTATTTTACAATTAAATTATAACTAACAAATTTATGTCAGTTAAAACGCATGAATAAGGATTTCTATATGTTAAAACAAATAAATGCTATCTTAAAATAAATCTTTAAAAAACAATGTAAAGCAGAAATAACAAAAAATTGCTGCAATTTGTACATATTTTTACTATTATTAAACAACAAAAATGCATATTATTTGGATTGCTAAAAATAAAGCTTAATATCAAAGAAAATAAATCTTCAGGAATTGTTTTATTCGAAAATGTGGAGAATGAGATAGAATTTGGTATATCAAGCAATATTTTTTATTAGACAATTGTAGCCATTGTGCATTTACCTTAACTGGTGTTGAACAACTCTGGAAATGTATTAGAGCTAAATTTAATTTCCTTAATATTTTGCTGAAAAAAAGCTTTTATTTCAAAAAGAAAATTATTTAATATATTAATTAAAATATTTTATATTTCGTCGTTTTCCATAGATTCTTATCTTTCTGGGAAAGAGTGGATTTCGAGGCTACAGAATGAGTGATCTTTAGACGTAATTGTTTCATCCACCTTTAAACTTGAAGAGATTTACCACTAAACACCAAAACATTTTTTTGAACTGCTCGACGCACGTTTCGCTAACCATGTTAGCATCATCTCATCATCATTAAATCATTTCCTGATGATGCTAACATGGTTAGCGAAACCTGCGTCGAGCAGTTCAAAAAAAGTGTTTTGGTGTTTAGTGGTAAATCTCTTCAAGTTTAGTGCATCACACCAAAGGTTCCAATAGAAGAATTGATCATCCACCTTTGTCTGAGACTCTTCTTAATTACAAAAATGAGTCCCCATAGTAGTATGTTCAATCTATTAGAAGACAAAAAGATGCTGCTCGTGAAGAATGGGAGATAATTCCATAATTCCAGATTGATCATTTAATCGACAACATGCCAAATCGCATACAGCTGCTTAGTAGTTTTATCGAAAGTTGTTCTTTTTACTTTTAAATTATTTTTGAAGGCAATTATTACATTGTAATTTTTTGACTCCAAAATAGTAAATCAATTTTAGGCATCACTCTGCTGTTGTTTGAAATGTCGGTTCAGGTTAATTTTTTTCGGCACTGCTATACAAATTCCACATTTATATTTTATTACATTATTTTTATATATTATTATATTATTTATATGTTATTTGATGGGACAAAGTCTGGGTGGGTCTGTAAAAGGCTGGATGTTATGCAACAGGTCATGTAACATGTGGTTATGTAATGCCATGTAAAGAATTCTCTCAATTTTTTACCTCCACTTATCATTCAGTATATATAATATTTTATACTGTATTTTGTACTTTATATAATAGTTTATACTGTTTATTGTTGTTGGTAACAACCGTTTCATCCTGTGATGATAAATCAGGCCTTGATACGCTCTGATATTAAATGAATAAGAATACCTAATGACCGTGGAGATTATTCTTTACTGTCGATGTGGATGATTCGCCAGGTCCAATCCATGATTTTTTCCACTTAAAATAACCGATCTGCATCGAGAAACAAAAAAAAACACTAAAAATATATTATATTAGAATAATTTTCTAATTTCTGTGTACATCATTTGACTGTTATTATAATACTTTGTAACTCTGCGAGACATTAACTGAATTAGATTATCTATATCTTTTTATGGCAAGGTATCACAGGCGCATTGTACACTTCAAGTTTCTTAAAGTTGCTGGTCGGCGGGACAATCGCTCAAATGTTGGAGAAATGCGATCTCATTCATGTTCTTTTGGCAAAAAATCGCCTTTACCGTAGACTCTTATAAAAATTCTGACTTTCCAATTTTTGTTTCATCAAGACAATGCATCAGTTCACATATGCGTTATCGCCATGGCCAAAGTCAATGAGTTAAAGTTCCGATTGCTTCCTCACGCAGCCTATTCGCCACATTTAGCCCCCTCGGATTATTTTCTGTTTTCAAACTTGAAAAAATTACTCGAGGGTAAAAGATTTGCCAACATGAAGATATGGGGTCTGCGTTTGATGGATATTTTGAGAAACTCGACGATTCTCACTATAAATAGAAGCTATTGAACATCGCTGGGAAAAGTGCATTGGGCTAAAAGGAGACTATGTAGAGAAATAAAGATATTTTTCCCAAATTTATTGTGTTTTCTTTGTTAAGTCGGGTACTTCTGGGACTACCCTTGTACACCTATAATTTAATACTAATAAGGGGATCATATAATTAAATATCGGGTTGTCCGGAAAGTTCGTAGCGCTTTTTTTAAGAAAGAGAAATGTAAATAATATATGTAAATATTTATTTAATTTATTAAGAGTCACTAATCATCAGTCTGTAATCATCTACCTCATTACTCATTTAAAACAATGTTTCAGTGCGTTCACTCTGTGACCCCCTAAATAAAAAAATCATGTTTTATTTGATGTGATTATCATATTAATCAAGCACTTGTTTCTTCATCACTAATAGTGACAGAAAGTTTTTGAGGCTATGGTAAAGACAAATCTGATTGACATGTTATCTCTGCTAAAAAAACATTTCTTTAATATTATACAATGTAGTAGATGTATCATCATGATTTAATCAGTTTTTTAAAAGTCACAAAAAACGATATATGCACATGAGTTTTATACTAATATTACTAATATTTTAAAAAATGGTTTGTGAGTAAACACGTAAATACCCATACTTTTTCTCTAAATATTTTTATGATATCTTTTGAGCCATTTGTAAACTCTAGAAATTGTTTTGAATAGATTGAAGTGTGTATCAAATCTTATGCATTTTGAATTACTTGGACTGAATAATGGGGTATTAATTTGAGGAATGTTGGTTGTTCGCAATAGGAAAGTATCTGATATGCTGAGAAGATCAACAGATCTTAAAACGCAAACAAATAAAATCCAACAAGAAAGCTACATGTATAGTGCGTTTCAAGATATATCGTTGACCGATTGGCGGCAATAAACTCTTAATAACCCCTGCCGCAATGAAACCTGGCAAAGTTGCAAGAAACGTAAACAGGGCCGGGCCTAATAAAATAACAGGTAAAAAGATAAAATTAATTTTTTTCCTGATTTAGTAGTTTCGAGATATTTTAGTTTAGTTTGCATTCTTTTCTTAAACAATGGAGTTCTATTCAGTTATTCCAAACGTGCTAAAAATGTGGCGTTCTTGGCAGGATAATGATCATTGTGTCTCCGGTAGTGCTGATTTTAAAAGAAAATATTTATCGCCCGATGCTAAGCAAATTGTTAAAAATGTGTATGTTTCTTAATTGAATAGGGGGCTTAATGTAAATACAACCGCAGCAGAAACGTCTTCATTAACGAAAACTCTCCTATTTACAGTTAAAGATATTGTGACGAAGCCAATTAAAGCCAAAAAAAGTCCGTAGTGATTTTGGTAAAAGCAAATATATTGACAAATACTTAATTCGAAGCAAAATTAATGCTATGTATGAAGAGCAAACTGTGCCTACATTGCATTCATTGCAATAGCGACTAAAGGGAGATGAAACCAACATTCTTTGCAGCAGAATTAGCTTCCGGATACTATTATCTCTAATGAGTTTTGCATACCCGACTATTAATAAAAGACAAATATTAATGGAATCACAACGATTGCGACGATGGCGGTTTGACTATTTAAACTCTATAAAAAATACAGTTTAGAAAATCGTCCCATTATCTACCTTGATGAAACATGGTTCGATACACATGAGACACCAGTAAAAGGACGGGTAGATCATCAAGAAAATGCTAAACCAAAGCCCCAGCGTACAAGGGAAAAATAATTACAGTTTTACATGGTTCCGAGGATGGATGTTTACGGTTGTCCTCTAAAAATTTTAAATATTCATCTTTGGACTACCACAGCAGAACGTTTTGAAGATTGGTTTATAAATAGGCTTTTGTCCAATGTGCCTAAGGAAAGCGTAATTGTAAAGAAGAATTCTAGTTATCGTAACCGCCAAAAAAATAGTTCCTAATGCAAATAACACTAAATTGGAAATTCAGAACTATATGTTAAAAAACGATATATACTTTGAAAATACATATAAAAAATGTGAGAGAAATATTAGACATTTAATATTAAAAAGGAATATATATGTGATACCATTGCTGCCGATATGGGATATACGGTTTTACGCCTTCCCCCGTATTACTATATTTTTAATCCATTTGAGCTTATCTGGCATCAGGTAAAATCCAATATTAGAGCAGAAAACATTTCCCCGACTTTAAGTGCAAGTGCTGCAACATTAATTAGGAAATTTAACCAAGGTAGCCGATATTTGATTGAAATTCATTTTAAATAAATAAGCAAAGATTAACATCTAAAAAATTCCACTATATTTAAAATTGTATGTATAATAATTGTTTCGACACACAGTGCCTTTTTCAAATACAAACTATACTAAACTTAGCATAGTTTAGCTTAGCATAGTTTAGCATAGTTTGTATTTGAACAAGGCACTGTGTATCGAAACAATTGTTATACATAAAATTTTAAATATAGTGGAAATTTTTAGATATTAATCTTGGTTTATTAACTAGGAAGGTTGTAGATAGTATTCCCAAAGATAGTTGGATAAATTCGATTAATTATGTTATTAAAATAGAAGATTCCTATGTATAACTTACTAATAATATAGAACCACTTATTATTAATGTAGATCAAAGTGACAGTGAGAGCGAAACCGAATTAAATGTATAATCAAATTTAAGTTATAATTTTTGTTGCACTGATAAATTCAAAATACACAAAGCAATAAACAATGTTGTAGTCATACATAATAATAATAAATATATAAATAATAATATTTTTGAAGAAGAGCAGAAAGGATATATAAGAGCAAGTATGAGATGCAAGGAACAGCTAACGATCGATGCTGTAGTTCTCGAACAAGCGTGGAAAAGAAAACACAACCTAAACATCTGTTATATATACTACAGGAAAGCTATCAATAGTGTTCCACACGACTGGTTACTAGAAGTTCTGAAGATTTATAAAATAAGCCCTCCCATCATTAACTTTTTAAGGTGCCTGATGGGGAAATAGATTACATTGCATTACAACTGCGAATATCGAGAGAGGAATTTTTCAGAGAGATTCCCTTTCTCCAGTTTAGTTTTGTCTATCCCTAAACTATATGTTCACATTACCGAACAACAATAATATAGGATATAAACTAAACATGAGGAATTCACGAAAGCTCTCGCACCTACTGTATATGGCTGACCTTAAACTCTATGGAGAAACTAGAGAAAAACTAAACTTCTTATGGTCGAAGAATTTAGTAGGGATATCAAAATGTCATTTGGACTTGACAAATGCTCTACCATTAGCATTCAAAAAGAAATAGTCAATAATCAACATTCAACACACTGTAACTAGCACCAGAAGAATCCTATAAATATTAGGTATACCACCTCAAAACGAGAAATTTAACCATAGCCAGTTAAAGAAGGACTTTTCTACTCTGTATGAAAAGAGGCTTACAAAACTTTTAAATACCAAACTGAACAGATACTACGAAAAACTACGAACCATATATACTACACATAGATGTGGTCGACCGATGCAGGAAGTGCGGTACAGTGGGGGAAACGATTGAACACCTTATAGGTGGGTGTGCAGTTCTTGCCCCTAATGCCTATTTAGGAAGACATAATCAGCTGGCGAAAATTATATATCAGCAAATTGCATTAAAGTACTCGCTATTAGATAACGCACCTCCTCTATATTATAAGTACTCACCTACTGCCGTACTGGAATCATCCGATTCAATTCTATACTGGGATAGACCAATCACAACAGATCGATCGAGAATGGATGTGTGGAAAAAGAACTGCAAAACTAAAAAGAAAAATTGAAATAATCATTGGGCGAAATGAAATACACTCTGCGAGGGACGCAGTGAATATGACACCCCAACAGTGCCTTGACACCTTAAAACAGAAACACCTTAAAACAAAAAAAAAAATGGATAACAAATTATTCCAGAAATCAGAAAGAACTTTTTACAGGAATTTCAATTCAGTTGCTAGTAACCCGATTAATGGCTTCCCGACTAAAGAACAGATAGAGGAATGCTCGGGCAACCAGTTAAGTCCAAATATTTCACACAACAACAACGCTTGCTGGATAAGAGAGGAACGGCAGGCCTATCAAAACTGCGAAGAAATGAAAGATGGATCATTTACAATCGATGAGGTTTCCAATGTTATTAAACAACTTCATAACTGGAAAGCACCAGGGCCTGACGGACTGCAAAATTATTGGCTTAAGAAACTGTGGTGCACACATGATAAATTAACTAATATCATTAACGAAATATTAGTCGAGCCAGAAAATGCACCATTATTTCTCACTCAAAGGATAACATACCTTATACCAAAGGACCATCAAAATATTCAAGATCCTTCAAAATATCGGCCCATAACCTCTCTCCCCACGATATATAAAATCATAACAGCTTGCATTAGTGACCGAATGTATGCACATTGTAAATTCAACAATATCATCGCCGTGCAGCAGAAAGGCTGTACTAAAGGAGCAATGGGATGCAAGGAACAATTGGTTATTGATTCAGTCATTTGCAATCAACCGTATGCCAAGAAACGAAATATTAATATTGCATATATCGATTATAAAAAAGCTTTCGATTCTGTACCACACGAATGGCTTATAGAAATCTTAAATATCTATAAAATAAATCAGCCAATAATACATTTCTTGAAGAGCTTCATGTCAATGTGGAGAACCAAAAATCCAACTTAGAGAGGGTGACCATAATATATAATATAATATATTATAGTCACATATAATAACAACAGAAATTCCAATCAAAAGAGGAGATTCAGTTCTCTTTGGTTTTGTATCGCTAGGAACTCACTTTCAAACCGACTGAAATAGACCTAATACGGCTTTGCCTTGAAAAGTAATGGTGAATCTATGCGGCTAAACCATTTGCTGTACTTGGATGATCTGAAATTATCTGGGATAAGTCAATGGTCCCATTGGGACCGGTTCTGCAGTGCGGGGATGTGCCGGGTATGGGCTGTACTCGGGTTTTGCTCCGGGTGTGGCTTGTGCTGGTTTGTTCTGGCATTGTAGGGCCGGTCCTTGGAGGGTGCGCGAATGCCTTTAGGCTAAATCCATAATAATAGTAATAATAGGCAGGAGCGGAGAATCCGCTTGGTGAGTGGCGCCACCACCTTCCCGAGCTGAGAGGAGTAAACCTTTAAAAAAATCCCCAAGCTCAATGGCGCAGGGTTAAGTATCTCTAACGATGTCTCCGGACACCTAGCGTCCCAATAGCTTTTCCATGGTAAATCGGAGCTCTGTCTTGGGTGACCGTTTTTCCCTTGAACCCAAAAATATTTATGAAGAATAAAATACATAATAATATTATACAAAGCGGTAACGTTTTGCGGACAAGAACCCTTCGGAACCGTCGGGTGGATGTCTCCGTGGTTGGTGAATCTGGAACGAGTGGCGGTTCCCAACTCTATGGCACCACAAGAATGACAACGAAAAAGGTACTCGAACAACAATTAGATCATATAAGTCCAGCAACACCAAAAACTTCACCACAAAATCAACAGAGAGCGGAAATTAATAATGGAGTAGAAGACCGAAATTCCCCGGTACTTGCTGGCTCGCCCCCAATAAGGAGGGCTGTCACTAGAACCGAACGCACTCCAGGTATCAGATGCACACGCGAAATGAATATTGATGTAATGCGTGCCTATTACTACGTAAACCAGTGCGGAGATAACCCGCTACCTGGATGGAGACATGCACTCCATTAAGAATATAAAAAGAGGTTCCCTGAAACTCAGTTGTCGGAGCAAAATTTAACCGACCGTAAAAATTTAATTCTAAGGAAAAACTGTCTAACCGAATCGGAATTAAGAACATCAACAGAGAGATCGGTAATGAACTACATCAAAACATTACCGATCAACAACATCAAGAAGATACTATTGGCGTTCTTGACTCGAATACATAGCAGCAACAAGTAGAACAGACTCGAAATGTATCACCAGAAGCCTCATCATCGGAAAATGAAGAATCAATCTCGCAACGTAACTTTTCTAACATACGAGAGAGGTTTTATAGCAATTTGACCCGTTTCACATCCATTGAATAAACCAAAAATTTCAGTACTGCGCAATATTACAAAATCACGTATTATTCTAGTGCAGACTAACAGAGTTTTGGAATCACATCTATCTGGGATGATAAATCCAAGCGATATACATCTTGCATTATATTGTGCAGCAGTGACTGCTATCGAAATTTCAGGCCAAAAGACTTATACGCACAATGCGACCGGGTGTAGTATCCAGAAAAATACACCTGTCTGGAAAACGAGCGTTGAAAACAATATCAATGATTTCCGGAGGGCAGTTGACATCATCTTAGAGTATCTTTCCTGTAATCAGACAAATAAAGTTGCGTGGAAAGCAAAAATAATTGGCAATAAATCTGGTATTGACTTCGACGATCCTAACCTGACAGAAAAATTGTTAGATCTAAAAGATCGGTTTAGGCAGAAAGCTAAATCGAAAGGGGCCAGGCTAGAAATATATAATGAACTAGAAAAGCGAAAATAACAAAATTCAGTATTTGCAAACAGCCCAAAGAAATTTTATAGAGAACTCGAAGCAGAAGGTAATAGGAAGTCAGAACTTGAATATGAATGTGTCTTCCTTTGCGGATTATTGGAGATCGGTTGGGAAAAAATCAGACGGCTACGAAAAATTGGCTCGTTGAGTTAAAACCATTCAAGAGCAGACAAATGCTCTCCCAAATATGGAGTGTAACGATTTCACAGCGATTGACATTTGCACTGCTGTCAGAAAGACTAACAACTGGAAGGCGCCTGGACCAGATGGATTACATAACTTCTGGATTAAAATCTTCACATCTGTCTATCCCGTACTTTCAAATGCATTTAAAGAGGTTTTAAGAAATCCAGACACTTTCCCCAACTTCCCAATGGAGGACAATACATACCTACTGTTCAAAAAAGGGAACGTTAGGCAACCCAATAACTACAGACTAATCACATGTCTGTCAGTATTATATAAACTGTTCACAGTGTTCACACTGTCACAATATTGTGATAAAAACAACATTTTTGAAGAACAGAAATGATGTATGAGAGCAAGTATGGGATGCAAGGAATAGTTGACGATCGATGCTGTAGTTCTTGAGCAAGCGCGAAAAAGAAAACGCAACTTAAATATCTGCTACATACACTACAAGAAAGCCTTCGATAGTGTTCCTCACGATTGGTTGGTTGAAGTTCTGAATTTCTATAAAATTAGCCCCCAGATTATTAATTCTTTAAAGTGCCTGATGGGAAAGTGGAAAACAAATCTTTTCGTCGATTAACAATGCATTGCTACTACAAATATCGAGACAGAATTTTTCAGAATTTCAATGAGGAATCCAAGAAAACTCTCTTATCTACTATATATGGATGACTCTAAAATTATATGGAGAAACAACAGAAAAATTAAACTCCTTGATAAAAACGGTCGAAACATTTCGTAGGGATATCAGAATGTAATTTGGACTAACTGGACAAATGTTCTACCATTAGCATACAGAAGGAAAAGGTTTAGCGTCAATATTCAACATTCTGTAACATACAACAACTGGCACCAGACTGACTTTTAAACACCAAACTAAACAGCGGAAACCTTATTAGGGCGATCAACGGTTCGGCAGTGCCAATTCTGACATATTCTATTGGCATTGTTAAATGGTCAGAAACTGACCTTGATGAACTTGGTAGATTGACAGGCCGAATATTAACAAAGTTCCGATGCCTGCATCCAAAGTCATCTACGAAAAGACTATACATTCCAAGCAAGTTGGAAGGTAGAGGCCTTGTCAACGTAACAAATCTCTGCCTTAATCAATAAAATAGAATGAGAAAACACTTCATTGATTCAAACAGTACGCTAATGAAATTTGTTGCAAATGAGGGCCGGGGTTTCACCCCATTAAACCTAAGTAAACAAAACCGTATTGATAGCAGAACAACCCTTACGGATTGCGTTCGGGAATAGAAAGGACAAACATTACATCGAAGGTTTCCTAAGTCCTAAGATTTATACCCAGAAACAGAAGGTTTCGCGATATGTATTCAAGATAGGGTAACAAGAACAAAGAACTATGAAAAGCACTTACTGCATTTGGACGTAGTCGATAACTAAAGGAAATGCGGTACTCTGGGGGAAACAATTGAACACCTTATTGGCGGTTGCCCGGCCCTTGCTCCTAATACGGCATAATCAGCTGGCAAAAATTATACATCAGCAAATTGCAAAAAAATTCTCGCTATTAGAAAGCGCACCTTCTCCATATTATAAGTACTCGCCCTCTCCTATATTTGAATCATCCGATACCATTCTTTACTGGGACAGACCAATCACTACTGATCGAGCGGTTGACTATAGCAGGCCAGATATTGTTCTAATCAACAAAAAGGAGAAGAGGGCTTTTATAATTGACATCGCAGTGCCGCTCTCTCACAACATCAGAAAAACTGATATGGAAAAATCCAAAAATATGTAAATCTGGCATCAGACTTAAGAACCAGCGGAAACTGAGTAAGTTAGATGCAGTGCTCTTCATTGCATCCGCCGAAGGCCTGATAAGTAAGAGATTTTCAAAAAACCTCGAGAGCCTCGGTATCTCGAGATCGATACATCGAGATCGTCACATTGTTCGTAAAATATTATGCTAGGATGAAAGGACCTGAATTGCTTTTTTATCTTGGCACTGGAATATCGATCAGCATGAGCTGAGATTTTACATTTAGGATAAGCAGAATAATTATAATTGGATCATAATTTAACAATATATTATTTTTCCCAAAATGATTCAGAAATTAAACCACTCCGGCTCTGGCGCCTTTTAAGAAACTAGGACTATTTTTATTGAGATTTATTGGGGCAATTAACATTTTGCCGAAGGGCAACAAAATATCTTGAAACGGACCATACTGTTAAGGTGCTACGCCCGTAACAAAGTGGGTAAGGCCTGACACCTAAGACATCTTTTAGTTTGTTACTCAAAAGGCGGTAGGCTTTACAAGAAATCGAAGGTTAAACATAAACCAGCAGTTGATAGCTTTAAGGAGGTGTTGATTGGGGTTTATCGGTAGTCGAAGTATGTGATTCGGAGATTATGTTAAACAAAAGTTCTCCTCTACATAGTAGAATCAGCCTATAAGCTTGCGGTGCCTTTGGTATAAAATATAAATTAAAATGAAAATAATGCTGGTTGGAAGAAGATGTGTCTATGTTATTCGCAGACTGCTCAATAATTGTCTTTCTAGCTGTGCTAATAATATATTCTGCAATAATTATTCGTATATACGTAGCATTTTTCTGTGTTGCTTGTTGTACAAATCTGAGTATGGTTATCCTTATACATTGTCAAGTTCTGATGAATACTTGTTTTGGATTTCTTATGTTACATGCTTTTCATATAATACTTAATATTTGTAAATGTTTCATTTTTTTTAGCTACATCATCTCTTGTACCGTACCTTACCGTACATATGCAAAATATAGGGTTGAAGATGGAAGATATATCTTTGGTATATTTGTCATTGCCCATCACAACTTTTCTTGCCCCACCCATTACTGGATACCTTGTTGATAAATTCGGAAGGTACAAGCCTGTAGTAATAGTAGCCTTTCTTTTAACTGCTGTTCTACATCATGCGCTGCTCCTTATTCCTGGTCAAGAACTTCCTCGTGTTCAACCAGCTGGTTACGTTTTTACCCATCCTAAAAAAATGTACGTGGAAGTTTGGTGGAGCCCATGTCCCAGCAAAGAATGTCCTGAAGAAGAAGATATAGATGTCGTTTTAGACATGTGCGTTGATCATTGCCTGTTGAAGCAGAATCAAAAACAGAATCCTCGAGTTGTGGCCTACGCTAATGGAACTGAAACTGGAGTTAATCCAGGTGAACAAGATGATCTTTTCTTCCACATCGAAAAGAATAATACTAGAACGTAAGTGAAACAGCTTGTTATAATAGTTAGTACGTGTAATTGTATACTGTATATGTTATAATCAGTGTTGGCGCATCGCGTCGAACATAAGCTCCAAAAAAGAAAACTATGTAGCAAGTGTCCATACATCAAACAAAGGAAAACATAATATAAATGTATCAGCTGTTCTAAGGCTATTTGTTTAGAACATAGCTGAAATGTTTGTGTAGACTGTGCGCTGATGGTTCCTACTCCAGGCACTTCAAACAATATAGGGAATTTTTTATTTGATTTACTTTATTTTAGGTTTACTGGTTTACTTTTTTTAATCAACTATATTTTAGATTAACTGTATCAATAATTAATACAGTTAAATGGTCTCTCACTTTACGCAACTTGAGACTGTCTTTCGGTTAAAGTGTTAAGTCACGTCGGTCGTGATCGAGACCTGGATGGGTGACCGTAATATAGTCCGTAATATATAACCCTACAAACTAGGCCATGGACTAAGATGGCCTGAAGAAGTTGCTCTTGTTCCTAAAAATGGATTTCCACTAACCTCTGTTCTCAATCCTTTATTGTTTACTATTGCCATAAATAATATGTGCTCCTTCCTTCCCAATTATATTTCCGTTAAATTATATGCAGACAATATACTGCAAAAGAGTTATTCAACATTCCCTTAACTATCTCACCCTATAGTCAGTTAAATTCGGCTTCTCTTTTTCTCTTTATAAGTCATCCTCTGTTCACATCTGGGGAAAGCGGAATTGCTCTTACTTCCATCTCTTTTTCCTATGTGATTTCTATCTTCTTTCTGCTCCATAAAATGTCTTGCTCTCACGTTTGATAGCAGACTAAACTGGAAAGAACATCTCTCGCTTTTCAAGCTTTATATAACGCAAAAGAAGTCCAGCATAACAAAAATTTTGTAAGCCGCAAATAAGTAACACATCGACGACTGAGCGGGCGGCGGAGTGAGTTCAGCAGTTTTGTAGGTGTCACTTTTTAGGCAAGAAAGCAATGCGCTAATGCCCGCGGTTTTTAAAAAACGACTAGTATTTCATTTTGTCCATATATATCATTTTGTACATGCTTCCCCTACATGTATGTTATAATATTCTATAGAAAAGTATTTTTGTCCAAAAGACATTAATTTATTAAAGTTAGAATTAGGACTTTCCTAACTTTTAAAAATATATTTTCGTTTAATTAGAAAAACATCTATAGCCCTTTAAACAACATCAATTAACAAAATTCTTTGTCTAGATTGTTTGCAATCTATTTCTTTAATAGAGTATTACAGAATTAATTATCAGACCATTTAAAACACTCGTATTCAAGCTTCGCGAATTATTTAGAACAATTTGTAAATTACCTCTTATTTTTTCTAAAAATTAGTTAATAACTGGTAATATTAAGTAATTAACAAGAGTGTTTAACGAGCGTAATATACAAACTTATCGTACCTTGTGAAATTTGTAATTATTTTGAACCATTTCAAGGAAGATTTCCGATGATTGTGCATGCTTATACATTTAATATTCTCATAACGCGTTATGGATGTTTAAATAGCTTTTAAATAATATTTTTTCTTTTTAATTTTCAATTTAACTTTCCTGTTGGTATCAATGTTAAATTAAATTATATGGATATATAAGGTGTTTCAATAGGGAATATGTGTTATTATTGACTATTGAATATTGAATGAACTAAAATGCTTACCTTAAATTTATTTACAAATTATATTTTTTAGGCAGTTTTTCCCGTAGTTCTAAGGCCCTTACCACACATTTTATAGATGGGCCACGGCATATATGCTATTAAAACACTGTTTTGACTCCCCACTGTGCTCTGTAGCTATAAATCTTACAGAAACCTATTTTTTTCTCTACTTAGGAATGATTTTTTGCTGATTGAAGTAGGAGTAAATTTAAAAATACTTGGTTTATTAATATTTCATATATAAACATTGTACCTTAAGAGAATCTTTTTTTGTTAAAAGTCTTATCATTATCAGAAACTTATTTATATATTTTTAAACTCCCACGATAACACTACATTGATTAACCAAAAGGGAATCAGGTAAAGTGCAAAGCTTTATACAGTAACAGAAACTCTTTCAATGCAAAAAATGCCAAATAGTAAGCTAAAATAAAATGAAATTTACATCGAATTAATATGATAATAATTAAAGCACTTAATATTTGTTTCACAATATATTCAAGATATTCTCTGACATGTTCCGGCCTCGCGACCATTCTCAAAGAGAGTTCTGTATAAACTAAAGTTTCAAAGTGCTGTCTAATGGAGGTCGGTTATTTTTCTCGTAAAATTTATGATATCTTCAATAATTGGGGTATTTCCGAAGTCTAGTTGGGTATTTGTTAGATTTTTACTGTTGTTATTGCTTTTTTAATTTCGAAAATTTCCAAGAAATTTAACAGCCTGTTTTTATTGCATGTATTGCTATGTATTAATTTAACAAACTGGTTCTGATCTATACAATGTTCGGCAAAGCCCGTCTCTTCCTTTGTTATTATTTATTATCGATGCAATATTATTCTTATGAACAGAGATAATATTAATATTTTCTTTCTTTAAATGATTTGTAATTCTGGAATTTAATTTATGAATATAGTTTATAGCATGCCAATTTTTAGAATCATTTTCGGGTGTTGGGACATAAAAGTGTTTGATGTTGTATTTCTTAACCTTGTTTTTAATCGTTTTATTTATAACGCTGGGTTGATATCCATTATAGTTGTTGTCCATCAGTTCAGTAACAGTTCAGTTCAGGTTGATGTGCATCAGTTCAGTAACATATTATGTAGAATTGTAAATGTAACAAACTTTCAGCTTGTTAATGAAGAAATTAAATTATTAGAAATAGGCCTCAAATACTGTCCAAACTTCACCAAATCCACAGATATTGGAATACTCCCAGCCAATTTAGAGAATTTTTTAGGTACTTTATATAAACGTTAATTGGCATATTATAACGTTGCAAATATAATAGCAAATAATAAAATAAAAAACAACTACTCCACCGAACTCAGAGTAATTAATAAATTGCGTAACAAAATGAACTAGAACAATTTAATTCTTTGCAAAGCTGACAAAGGTAATACTGTTAGTATTCTAACAAAAAATTAGTACCTACTAAAAATGAACACACTCATCAATACAGTAATCTATAGAGAACTCAAGACCGATCCAACCAAAAAATATCACACCACTGTAAAGAAAATTACAAAAACGTACAATGAAACCTTCTTAAATATATCGCAATCTAAACTAGATACCATAAACCCAAAATCTCCATCTTATACGGGATGCCTAAACTGCATAAAGATGACATTCCAATGGGACTTTTCTTATATAAATGCTTCTGCATATAAACTTTGCAAACAACTGAACAGTGATCTACCATTATTTATCGATTTCAACTCGCTCAAAAGAATCATATCTTGATCGCTTTGAGCTTGAAATGATAACAACAATCTTAAAAAATATACAGAAATCTTCTAATACAATGTTAGTTTCGTTCGATATAAAAAGCCTTTTTTCCTTCATTCCGGTACAAGATCTTAAAAATATTCTCAATGAAAGAATTCATAAATGTAATCTTAAAATCGTACACAAAAATGCTTTCATGAAAGCTATCAATGTATGTACCGAACAAAATTATTTTCTGTTCAATTCAAAATTTTACCAACAAACGAACGGATTACCAATGGGAAGCCCCCTAAGCCCCCTCCTGGGAGAAATTGACATGGCTAATTTTGAAAACAATTTAACGATAGCAATTATACAAAACACATGACACATCGATGATATTATTTGCATATGGACGGGTACCAAAAGACTATTGGGTCAATTTCTTGAATATTTAAATAGTGTAAACACAAAAATCCAGTTCATAATAGAAATAGAGACGGATAATTCATTAAATTTCTTAGATTTAAAAATAATAAGAACACCGAATAAATTAGAATCCGAAATAATTAGAAAACCCACGTATAACTGATACAACTATTCACGCAAGTTCAAATTGGTCATGAAATGTAAAAATGTACACTTTTCATAGTATGACCCACAACGATTCCACTTAAAAAAGACAGCTTGGAAAATAACTTAATATAATCAAAAATATCGCAAAGAAAAATTTACATCAACCCAGCATTATAGATAAAATGATGAAAAACAAGACTAAAAAAAACAACATCAAACATTTTTATGCCGCAACAACCGAAAAAAAATCTAAAAATTGGCATGTTATAAACTATATTCATAAATTAAGTTCCAGAATCACAAATCATTTAAAGAAAGAAAATATTAATAGTATCTCTGTTAATAAGGATAATCTTGCATCGATGCTAAATAATAACAAAGAAAGTAAAATTTTATGACAAATCTGGAGTATACGAAGTAAAATGTAATTAATATGTGTGATACTATATATGTTATATAGGCCAAACAGACGGATCTCTCAATGATAGGTTAAAAGAACATAAATATTCAATTTTACATAATCAAAGAAAGACGGGCTTCCTCATGGAGATGGTCGACATCAATTTTATTTGGAAGGATCAATTTCTTTTCGCCTCTATGAGTACTTATCTTTAGGGGAAAAAAAATAAGGCACCTCATTTCTATCTTGCATAGACTATCGAAGCTCCATCTACAAAAGAAATGCCAATGCATGGAAAAATCGAAAGTCGGGTTAAATTTTTTTTTTTGTTAATGTGCTAATATGTGTTTTGGCATTGTTCTGCTGTAGAAGAATCTGCTTTTTATGACCAAAGCGGAGTATATTCTGAATAGCTGTATATACGCTGTTGCATAAAGTAGATAACACTCAAAATTTCGTTAATTTTCTTATTTGGCTAGGTATCCAAATTTTTTTTATTTTTATTAAAAATAAATAAATAATTATATTTATTTTTTTATGTTTATGGAATATTGATCTCGGCAAATAATCTGCGAGTACTGTTTAATGATAATTCACCATAACAGGTCGAGTACTAGAAGACGGATGAAATCCGAGGTCTATTTTTTTTTCAGTGAATTTGTTGAATTGTCTTTCCTTTTAATGAATTAAGACTGTCCTTTTTGTATTGTATTTGTATGAATTAAGTATTTGTATGAATTAAGACTGTATTTTTTCATTGTACATCCCATTTTTACAAATACTCATTATTTTTCTACAATTTTTGAACGTTTAAACCCTTAACTGCTAAACATTAAGTAACACACTATACGAAAAGGCAATTAAAGGGTAACAAAATAGTGTATAACAAAAGTAAATTGAATGACTTAATTACTTATGAGTATGAGTTTATGGAGTTGAGGTTGCTTAAACAAATCAATTACCAATCATTAACCAATTTGTTTTTTTCTTTTCAGAAATTCATCATTAGCAATCACATTGGACATGCATCCGAATTTAGGAGAACCAATAGAGCAATTTGGTTTTGAAGTTGAGGAAGACGAAGACGAAAACGTTATGGAGCTATCAAAACGATTCAATAAAGGAATGCTGAAACGATATGGAGTTTTAACGCCAGAATTAGATGATTTAGATCTTCGTTGTGGTGGCAAAGTCTTTGCATCAAACGACGTTACAAAACAAAGATTAAAATTTATGGCAAATGATTGCATATTGCAAAAATGCCAGTTTCGACAAAATGGTCCGGAAATTTGCCCACCGGATTATAAAGAAAGTGATAATAAGACGTTTTGGACCTATTTCATATTAAGATTCACAGCTACCATCATGTTAACAGCTGGAGTTACGATTATGGATCCCATTGCACTAGCCTTAATTGAGAAATATGGTGGTGATTTTGGAAAAGAGCGTTTATTTTCTAGCTTAGGAATGGCTATTTTCTCGCCGTTAACTGGGTGGTTGATGGATCTAAATAGTAAAAGATTGGGTCATACTGATTACTCAGCTGCTTTTTATGCTTTCGATATTTTACTGGTGATTTCGGCCGGTGCAGCTTTTATGATGCCTCTAGGAAATAAACTGCCATCTGATAATGTCTTTAAAGACTTGATGAATATTATTAAGATGCCCAAAGTGGTGATATTTGTCTTCTTTTTATACATCTTGGGAAATTTGTGGGGTTTCATTGAGAGTTATTTGTTTTTCTATTTGAAAGATTTAGGTGCTCCCAATTCTCTTTTGGGTGTAACTGTTACAGTTGGTACGTTGAGTAGTATGCCGTTTTTATATGGTGCAGAGAATATTGCTAACATGATTGGACATGTCAATATTATAATTGTTGCTTTCTTTGCTCACGCTGCTAGATTAATGGGATATTCATTCATTGGGTAAGAAATTATTATTGTAATTAGTATAAACATAATATTCTTTATTAAAATTTTATTTATTTTATGTTATTTCATATAACATTTATGGTTGGTATTTCATGAACAAGTGCTATTGCAATTTTTATAAACTTCATTATTCTGTAAAATGTCTAGGGTATATCAATGATGCAGTTAGAGTTTTCAACTATTTTTTCGTTAGTGAAGTATGTGCTTTGGCGTGGTTGTGGTAAATGACGATCGATTATTGATTCGGTAATTTTGAAAGTTTTGTGCGTATTGATTAATCTCATATTAGGAATTTCTCTCTAATTAGTAATCTTTCTCTTATTAGTAATCTCCCTCTTATTAGCAATATATCTCTTATTAGCATTAGCTAAATTTCTTACTTTTCAAGTCGATTGAATTTCACCAAATGCTACCCTAATACGAGGGTTTTTTATTTATGTATCTGGTGTTGTAAAAAATAAACCCACACAAACGTAACCACTGTATATCACTGGTTTATTAATTTCAATCGTGGCCGTCGTTCGCTTACGGACGAATGTAAAGAAGGTCGTCCAAAATCGGTTGTGGTGCTAGAAAACATCGATACTGTGCGCAAACTGATAAAGCAAGATCGTCATGTGACATACCGTGAGATTGAGGCATTAGTATGATAAGCATACACATGATTTTACATGAACATTTAGCCATCAAAAAAAATTGTACGCGTTGGATTTCGCATAATTTCACATTCGCTCAAAAATGGCTTGTGTAGATTGCAAAGAAATGCTCAAAAAATACAATCGTGGTGCGTTAAAAGTCGTGTATAACATCTACACAGGTGACGAATCTTGGATCTATACGTATGAGCCCGAAAGTAAACAGCAGTCGACTTTATGGGTCTTTCAAAATGAGCCAAACCCAACAAAAGTTGTTCGCACAAGAAGCACTTTGAAGAAAATGGTTGCCTGCTTTTTAGGGATAAATGGATATGTGGTTGCAGTGCGACTAGATAATCGTAGAGCGGTCAATTCGAATAGTACTCAACCATTTGTTTGCCAGAAATCTTTGAAGAAATAAGAAAAAACAACCAGCGACTCAGGATCATTCTTCAAAATGACAACGCGAGCCATCACACATCGGACCGAACAACTCAATGTTTGACCGGTCAAAATATCGAATGGATGGATCATCCATTATACAGTCCTGATTTGGCACCCAATGATTTCTATTTGTTCCCATCCGTGAACAATACACTACGTAGACTACGTAGTCAACGATTTTCGACGCCAAAAAAAGCGGTCGATGCATTCAAAATGCATGATTTGGAGATACCTCAAACGGAATGGAAACAGTGCTATGAAAATTGGTATACAAAAGTGTATCGATAATCGCAGAGAGAGTCGCTGCTCAATATTAAAACAAAAACAAGACAAAAAACTATGCGTTCCGAAGAAAAAATCGCCGCTGTTACTGGCAGTGTTGAAGATCCAAATTTATCAATTCGTTACTGTTCGTAGGAAGTTGGGTTTTGTTATTCGTAGTTAATTATTATTAACTACGTGGACTATTTAATTCCAAATTTGAATGATATTGACCTGGAGGAGATGTGGTTCCAACAGGATGGCTCCACATGTCACACAGCCAATGCAACAATTGATTTATAGAGGGAACGATTCGGTGAGAAAATAATTTCGAGGAACGGACCTGTTAATTGGCCACCAAGATCATGTGATTTAACTTCTTTAGATTATTTTCTCTAGAGTTATGTTAAATCGTTGGTCTATGCCGATAAACCAGTAAATATTAACGCCTTGGCAGTCAACTTTACTCGGACAATTGTGGACATTAGACCACAGTTGCTTGAAAAAGTGATCGGAAATTGGATTGACAGAATGTGCTTTGTCAGAAGTATTTGCGGTGGACATTTGCCCGAAATTGTTTTCAAGCATTATTTCCAGTGAACGTTATTTCACATAAAATAAATGGTTTCAAGGCATCTAATTTGGTTGTTTGATTTTAATTTAAGGTTCGGACGCACTAGAAAAATCACACTGGGTTTACTTGCATATTTCTCTAAATGAGCATTTACCAGTTGATATTGAAGAACGAAATGCAGATTTCATCTTTTGTGGTTCAAACTATTTAGAAAACTATATTGGTGTTTAACTTTCTTCTGTTTTATTTTCTCTTCTACTTTGTATTTTTTTTTACAGATGAGTCTTGACCTATAGAAACTCATTTCCTTACTTTCTTCTTTTCATACTTACCGGTCTACTTCTCGCCAGCATTTTCTATTTCTGGCTTCATAATACGGTTTGTCTATATTTTTGGAGCCTGCCTCGTGATCTAGAGCTCTCCACCTGTCCCTGTGTCACCAGTCGTTTTAGGTTATTGCCATCCCTGTGTTCAATATGGCCGTAGATAGCCTTGTGGGTTCATTAACATCTTGAATATTGAATGCGTTTATTCGTCTGGCAGTTCATGGAATACGTAAGACTCATCTCCAGCGCCAAAGTTAAAAAGAATCAATGCGCTTTTTTAATGGTCCATGTTTCACTGGGGTATGCAGTCCCTGTCCATATTAATGTGGCCACTTGAAATAATTAAATAAAATAACTTTTTTGCTTGATTTTTAGAAAATTGTGTATGTTTGGATGATAAACCTTACTCATATGTTAAATACTTCTATATTTTAGTAGAATAATTAGTAGTAGAGAGTATTTTTTAGTTATATTATTTATATAAATATTATCATTTAGTAGAATAATACTCATAGGCAAACAAATCTTAATTTTATTTAATATTTTGTATTACCTTAGCCCTTAGCGCATATTCGTCGAGGCATTCTTCGAATGCAATTAAGACTCATTTCTTTGAGGTGTTCATTATGATTCCAATATAAAATTATTTTTTCCATTAATTGTGTCTTATATATGACATTTTCCTTGGCAATCTCACGTTTCAAAATCCACGTTTGCTAGTCCAACAATTGAATATTATGATCGTTAATGATTTTTTTACCGGTTTCAAAATGCTTTAGAAATACTTTAGAATTTAGAAATAATAGAAAAGTGTTCACATTAATATGGACAGGGACTGTAGCAATACAGGAAAAAACTAAGGTTTTTACTATCTGTTTCTTTGTGTTCTCTGTTATGTTCCTATACCTCCAGATCTTCTGCAAATTTCGTATTGTATTTATTGTCATTTAGCATCTTCTTCTGATGTTACGTTACGTTTACTTCTCATGAGTGAGTGTCCTTCGTTCGATATTATAACCCCAAGATAGACAAATTGGCTCACTACCTTAAATTGCCCTATATGACTGATGTGGTGCATGTTGTTGTTTTGACTACTAATCCAGCCTTCTGTTTTTTAGGAATTTACTGGCATGTGCCTGGTCATTTTCGCATTTTTCTCTAGACACTTTTTTGTGTAGAGGCATGAACTTCAGAGATCGACCAATCTGACTACAATCCGGTGTATCATACTTTTTGGCAGATGTTATGAAACATGTCTATCCCTATTTCTCCCATTGCTTTAACTAGTTTTGCGGTGACTCCATAAAAACTTATGGGGCTTAGGGGCTTTATCATTTTGTAGACTGTGTTTAATTTTTAATTTTTAAATTATTAGATTCACCTGTTTCCAAATTAGTTTTCAAAAAATATACCTTAAAAATCTTGGAAAAGTTTGCTGCAATAGCAGTGTTTTATGTTAGTTACTTGATTAAAAATGTTTTAAAACCTTTTGTTGATTTATGGACTGCCACTAACCTCTGTTTCACATGGTATTATTATTATCTGGCAAGGAATCGCTTGATATGTGATTGAAAATAGGTCCTTCGGGTGATATTCAAGATTTGATCAGAGTGTGATGAGAGTCAATATTTGATAATGAATTTATTTGCCTTTTTGTTAAAATTTTCAGTAGGATTTTCAGGTTTTAAGAGTGTATATCAATAATAATGTTGATATGATCACGGTGTCCAATCTTCATCGCACTTTAAGAAATACTTGTTTAATTTTACAAATTTAGTGTGCTGCCTGTAATATTAAGATAATTATTTTACTATAAAATAGATTATTAGAATATTATATTAGTTAAATTCTAACTGTTGTTATTATCAGGAAGTATATAAACTCTTACCACATATAAAATATGTGTTTAAACGTTACGTCACAACCGATTTCAAGAAAACAGTATTAAACTTGATATTTTAACATATCAAGGTAATTTATGATATCAGATAAAGCTAAATGTAAATTTTATGTCACTGTATTACAAGTAGCAAAGGATTTATAATTTTACAAAATAATTATTTACATTTTTCAACTAGGTTTGTGGAGTTTTTGATGGTTGAACAGAATCGTCGTTTTTTCATTAGGTCTAACATATTTTACTAAATATACTTTGAATAATCAAAATAGGTACACAGATGGCTCAATATTAATTCAGTATGGTGGAATATGCAGCAACTTTTAGCTTGTTACCCACATTCTGACTAGGCAACTAATAGTATATGCCAACTGAAATTATTATAGTGGCAAATCATTTTGTTGCTAAAAATATTTTGTTTACAAACTATAAAAGAAATTCAAATTAGTAGATTAACATGATATTCTTTCAAAAAATATTATCCTATTGTATTAATGAGTTTTGTCTTCGGTTATATTCATTTTCTAAACATTTATGCTTTAGAGGTAGCGATGTTAGAAATCTCATTTCCTTAGGTTTTAATTGTTTGATCAGGTGTTAAATATTGACCACCACGCAACTTATTTTTGATTTTTGAGAACGAAAAGACATGACAAATCAGGAACTTTCTCATGAATGATTTGGTTGTGCTAATGAGTAAGTTATGGTGAGCAGGTATCGTCATAAGGCGCTACTAGATGACTATTAGTCATCTAGAAGCGCCAAGTTAGTATGGCGATCTTTTTGAATTTTTGCAATTTGAAGTCCGTAGGTCGGAAAATTCTGTATTGTGGCATTTTTCTTATCTGCTGTTATCTTCTCAGACCTCTTTTGATTACACCTGAAATCTTCTTTTTATTTTTTTTAAGTATTCGTCATATCATTCGTCATCGTTCCCTGATGATCATAAGTCTTAGGCGTGGATGTTGAATGATGTTCAAAAACTTGCCTCTTATAGTCTAATTCGGCTTTTTTCCTGGTCATAAATTCCGAGCACTTCTAGGCTTTTTAATATTACTAAAACTAAACCTAAGAAAACTGAAAAATTAGCCGAAAACAACAACAACCACTCGATATTTTCTTACCAAATTTTATTCGTTTACTCTTTACCATAGTACCTATGCTTTACCAAAAACTTATTGCCATGCAACACGGCCTTTTGAGTGTATTAATATCTATGTCACTTAGTACATATGATTATTATAGAAAAAAAGGTTCAGCGGATTCGTACTTCTTATTTAGTTGAATACTTAACTTCTATTTTCTTTTACCTTAGTTCTAAACTGTCAGCTTCTGTAATCTACTTTGCTAAAAATAGGGTCATAATCTTCAATAGAAAGGTATTCTTTCCGTCCTTTAAACTTCTAAAAAACTATGCATCATCGTCTCAAAGAGTAGTTAGAGTTGATAGGTCAAGTAAATTCTCATTTTTATTAAGTTTAGATTTTCTTATCTCTGTGGTGAAAAAATGATTTTTCTTTAGACGCCATCCATTTATTGACCCATTTATCAACTTCTTTATAATTAGAAAAACGTGTATATAAACAGGGCATATAGCATCGGTTGGAGAAAACTGATAAGCTGATAGCATCAAGTCTAGAGAATAGATTGTTTGCGGTACAACTTACTAATAGAGTTCCAACTGTGTTTCTTTGACAGGTTTTGTAATATGTGGTCGAGAATTTTCATGATGTGTAGTCATCATGATAATTAATATGTCAGTCATGTGTGTAGTCATCATGATAATTGCTATGTCAGTCATGTCTTATAGGTAACCATCTACAATTTTAAAATTTAAAAAACGTTCTTAATTATTTTTTATTAGCTATCTATAGAGCTTTTTTCTAAGCTATTAGCTTAATATTATCGGTATATATGAGGTATATTTTTTAAATAAAGTCCGTTTTTTGAAGAAATGAAGAAAAATACTATAAATATCATTAAAATATATTTTTTCCCATATTCTACATACTTTTATCTACTTTTCTACACAATTTCCATTTTTGTTCAAATATTAGTCATACCGCTCAACAAGTTTTTGTGGAAACTGCGGAAATTCACTTGATAACTTTGAAATCGTGAATCGTCGGTTATCTCTAATTTTGTTGTCCACATCACGAACCAAATCTTCAGAAATAGGAGAAAGTCGGCCAGGACGTGACTCATCATGCGCATTAACCCGCCCGTCCTTGAACATTCGCAACTTTCGAACTTTACTGTCACTCATAGCATTATCACTGTAAACCTCACAAATCTGACGGTGAATTTCCGCTGCTGCAAAGTTTCTTGCGCTCAAGGAATTGGCGGGCGACTCAATTTTTTTCAACATTATAAACTTCTTCAGCTCAGCACACAGACAGACGATACGGCTGTAAATGGAACCTAAACGTGCGCAAAATATGCTGGGAGCAGATGAGCAAACGCGCTGCAGCGTTATTCTCACTCTCATTTACAAACCGACCTTATTTAAAAAATACCTCTCCCATATATCCATTTCTCATTTCCAAGATTTTGGAAATGAAGAATGTTTGTTTTTGTTTTTATGTTTTTTATATGGCAAGCAAGAAAGTTGCAACAGATATGCTGTTTAATATTACACCTTCAGACAACTCACGTGGTAGTCATTTTCCTTCTTACACTAGCTTCTTCGTGACATGAAGACTTTTGAAAACAGTCATAACACAGAGAAAACAGTCTCTGTGCTTTTATACCCATTCACTTTAACAATCTGAGTTCTTCCAGGTAAATATCTATGAAACCACTTGCAGAGAGTTCCCCCTATCCCTAATGCTTCCAGCTTTTCTAATAAAATAAAATGCGACATGGTATCAAACGCTTTTCTAATATCCAAAAATATTCCACTTACATATTTCCCTTCATTAAGGTTTTTATACAAATGACTGGTAAGCCGAAACAAGGCTGGATTCATTCCCAGATCCTTCCTACAGCCGTATTGAGTTTCTGCAAGAATTTTATTTTGTCTAAATAATTAATTAACTGTTACCATTAATTTTTTAAAAACTTTTGATATCACTGGCAAAATTGCAATAGGGCGATAACTCTCACAGATCGAACTGTTTTAACCTTTAAACATTGGCTCAAGCTGACCTTTTTAAAATTGACTGGGATATTCTCCTCTTGAAATTGACATATTAAACATATAAGTCAGTACTGGAGCAATGCAATTTTTTATATTTTTTAGCATTTGAATTCCAAGCTCATCATGCCCCATACTCTTATGTGCGTCTAATTGACTGATAACATTTTTCATAGTATTGTGATCAACAGTATTGACTGCAAATGACTTCACCATATGCAGCAGGGAAGATCTCTCGTATTTTATGTATTGCTGCTCTTGCTTGACTTGCTTTCTAACAGCCCCAGGTACACCATAAAAATACTTAGAAAATGCTTCCGACACTTCTCTCCCCCTAGGATGGTTATGCCCTAGGCCATCGCATAGAATAATCTCCTTGCGCTTAGCCCTTCCTTGACTCACTGGTTCACTAATTGTCCGCCAAATTGTATATAATATTTATTCGTAATGTCCGTTTGCTTTCATATACTTTTTCAAACGGTCCGTCTATTTCACCAAATCAGCTTTTATGACGTCGATAGTAAGGTAAGGTCTAGAGCAAGCCTTCTCTAAAACGTTTCACATCCGATAGTACAGCGGATTGACATCCAGACTTCTTGAGGGCCAATTTTTAGCTGCGATTAACTCAAGCAAATTCACCTCCACCAACGCTATGTGAATCTCGACTCTGAATCTCGCGCTGCATCTGTCTGTGGTAGTTTGTTGCGCATGTTTTGGTTCAACAAACCATTAGCAAAACCGGATGATGAAAACCTTTTTACCTACGAAATGGATTTTCCTCTGTCTTCGCTCTTGATGCTCTTATGCTACGTAGAGCTGCCGTCAGTCGCTGTTGGCCTTTCATCTCTTGGGTAATGATTTTCTGTTTTCAGAACGGATTTCTCTAAATTATTTCAGCAACCGCTTTGAGAACTGCTTAGGCCATGTCTCGCTAGGGTCCTGGGCTCCACTTCTTGTTCTGTCGTCGTAACGTTTCACAGCGGGATAAACTAGTTTTGTCGTGATTTATTGAAGTGATTTATTGCACTTGTAAAGCCCGACGAAAGCAGCCATACGATTCTATTTGTTAGCTCACTCCATGTTGACTGCTTTACAGTTAGTAACAGAGTTTGCCCTTTCAACATTTAAATTAATCTCAATCAGCTGCACACATTCTGAGTTACTAAATTTCAGTATGCGAATATGTGAGGTAGGTTTGGCTATGCATTTAGTTAATGCTAATATATATTGGCCATCTAATACATATTGGTTAAAAAATACATTAATGTAGAAGTATTTTTAAGGATATAAAATCAAATCCATTAAATCTCTTTTGGTTTTGCAGGAGTGCATGGTGGTGCTTCCCATTTGAAGCTTTGGAATCACTGTCAGTTCATCTAATGTGGGTTGCAGCAGCAACATATTGCGCTCTTTTGGCCCCTCCTAGTTTACTTGCAACTTTAATTGGTGTTTGTGGTATGGCCCATTACAGTATCGGTAGAGGATCAGGATCATTTATCGGTGGTCATATTATCAGCAAGTTTGGAATACGTCAAAGTTTCAGAATCATGGGGTTATTGGCAATTGCATCCGGAGTAACCTATACGCTCCTCTATCGCTTGTGGTTGAAAAGAGATGAAGAAGTAATTGACGATACAGGTAAATTTAAAATGATCATGCTAATCCAGCAATAAAACGTTTAATTACTGGAAATGACCTTTGTGTATAATTATAACATAAGACAAACAAATATATTTAAAATCATATTTACATGTTGCGCTTTAAATTATAATTAATGTCATATATTTAAAGATGCAGATGCATGCAAATCTACAGCAGATTTATTGTATTTCCACTAGAGCTTCTTCGCTTGAAGCTGGAAGAAGTGAGTTCAGATTGAGTCTGTTCGGGCTTCATCACACGACTGTTGTATATTTCTTCTATATATCTGTTTCTTCTTGAATTTTCTACTTGAAATATTCTAGGCAGAAAATACTGCAAGTAATATATTCTCGGATCGTTTCCAAATCTTGGTCGTGTTTTAATCGTCTAAGCCAGTTACATAAAACTTAATGTTGATTAATTGCTCTATCAGCAAGTTTATAGTTGAAAAAATGACTTTATTCTTCCGTATATTCTTCCTTAAGCTCAATATATTTTTTTCCAGCGGTTCTTCACTCCATTTATTCGATCTCTAAAGTGATTTTCTGGAAGTCCTTCAAAATACTCATCTACGGCTACCATAACATCTTCATTTAATGAAGAACGCTTACCACGTAGGAATTTTTTGAGGTTTGGGAACAGATGAAAGTTTCCACATGAGATTGTGAAACCCAGCGGTTGGGTGTATGTGACACAACTACTGTTGTCTCCTTGGACGCTGTCCAAAGAAGTCTTACATTACATATATATATATATATATATATATATATATATATATATATATATATATATATATATATATATATATATATATAATAGTCAAAAAAGGCCGATGATTATGTTGAGGACATAATAACTTTAAAACGGTTTAACATTATTGTTACCTTTAATAATTAAGTCATTTGCAAATCTTTTCAGATGATGAATCTGTGAAACAACTGAAAGACAATGAACCGAAATATAAAGATCAAGGAACTATGGTTAGCTTCGAACGGTTAAGTCTGATGGTGGAATTTAACCAAATAGGATCTTTAACTTCCTTGGGACGTCACCATGCCATTCGATCTAGAAGCAATAGTATTCGTCGAGGAAGCTATTCTGATGCTAGTAAAAATATGAAGGCTTCAAAAAATGATCTGTTGAAATCTGCTATTGAAGTCAGTCATACGAAGAGCACTGCGAAGTTGAACAAACGTACAGATAGTAATGGACAGGTAAGGCCTTTCTTAAGTTAATGATGACATAATGAAAAGTAATATTATCCAGTAAATGTGACACTGGTTAGATTAGTTTCACAATTTTTATTAATCAGTTAGTACATAGGGTAATTAATTGTGGCTCAAATGCTAATAAGTGAGTATGTGTTTAATAAATGTAATTTTAATAAAGTAAATAATAAATAAATTAAAAGTGTTGAAGTAGGCCGTTGCGGAATTAATACGCTATTTATGTTTTCAATTAAATGATTTCTCCATAAAAAATTTGGTAAAGGTTATTTCAAATATTGATTTAAACAAAATGTGTTATTAATTAAAAAAAAACTGGAAAGTTGAAAGTTATGTTTTCAAAATATTATCAATCAAAAGTTTGCCTCTAGTTACTTAAATATGATCGCCGTTTTGATAATAAATTTGTTTAAAATAATTATCTCTTTATATCATGAATGATGTATTAGATATTATGATTTAGTTTGTAGATCATGTGGCGGTTTTTGTTATAAATCTCTTCTTTATAGTAAGTAACCTTATAACATTTTTTTTTTGGACACCATTTTTACAAATAGGAACTATTCCGTTTCTCAAATGTCAATACAAAAAAAGTAGCTGTCAAATATCTCATATATTATCCGTCAAAATAAATCCTTGTTGAAAGACCCATTATATTGACTTCTTTCTTTTTCTTTGCGTATTTCTTTGTGTATTTTCTTAGTGACCTTTGTATGAATTTTTTTCAAGGTTCCTACATAGGCCACTCTAAATGTTTCTGCAACCAGTAATAAGAAATTAATGGGTATAACTGCCTTTCGTGTTTTTCAAAATAATTCGATCAATCTTCGAAACATTTATCCCACTCAGAAGTAGTGTTCTTATAAATTGCATTTACGTGGTTTAACGGTCTATTGTTGATATTCGGAATCAAAAAGAAATCTTCTATGTTCCATGACCATTTGGCCAGAAACACCATATAATGCTGTGGTATCTATTTCGAAATATTTTCTTCCATCGTGTCTATACAAGGATGCCTTTTATCTCATTGTATGCCATCTCTCACTGTATGCCATTTATCGATCTCTCTTTATCATGTCTTTGTGGCACCAATTTTTCCAGACTTGTGCATCTACGTTCAGAATTTGCAAACCAGCTATAAACATTACTATGCAACGGTGCTTATTACCAAAAGTTGAGTTAATTGCAATGCATTGTTTTTAATATCGTGAAATGTATAGCATTTAAGTTAAACGAATTAGTTTTAGTTTTGTTTAATGATTTTGAGAGAGAATGATTTCAGTGCACATCTCTCCAGCTTTTCAGATCGGCTACCTCAAAAACACGCATAGCAATGATGATCTCAAAGTGCAAAATGGAGAGGACAAACGAATTCTTCGGCAATCCATATTTTTTAATGGACCAATTCTTCACCTCCATATTCATACATCTCTGCCAGTATTTCGTCATTACCCAGACTTTTATTGTTTTTTTGGTTGTCTCCTCCTTTGTTTTCCTCTTCAGCTGACTGATAATTACGTTCTTTACAACCGTTCAAGAATTCATCGAAACAACGCTTCCATAATTCCGATATCTCTTTTTGCCCTTCCACTAGATTTTCGTTTTTATTTTTGTCTCTTTTTTCTTCTTATTCTTTGATATAGACTTCGTATTTCCTTTTTTTGGCAGTTTTCTTCTATTTTCTTAACTAGCGCTTCATTATATTATATTCCTCTATCTGTCTGTTGGTAGAGTAGCCATCAATTGTATTGGAGATAAATTGTAAACGAAATAGCAATAACATTATTGCTGGTTCAATCCTAACTCTGTTTTCACATTGTCAAAGTACTCCTCCATGATTTTGAGCTTCTGTTCTAGTTGAATTATTGGCAAATAATTTGGGGTCATCCATGTAAAATTAAGTGGTTACTCTTACAATGTGTACATTTTGTAGACAAAAACCATATTTAGCATCTGGAGTTTAATTGCTGAAAACCTGAGAAGTTTCCTTGATATATACCACTTATAGCCAAAATAGTTCGATTGTGATGCTAAAACCATCCTGTTTAAGTATGTTGACGTTGTAATGCAGCAATTAATAGAAGAAATTGTTCTAAACTTTTTTCTCCTCGTTTGAGATGAAACAGAATTTTGTTGTTTAGGCAGTCTATTGTATATTTCATAACATAAAATTAATATTAAAGAGGGTTGTTCTGTTTAGCGAATCTATGTCTTTACGAAATAGCCTGTAGAATTTCGATCAGAACCGCTTTTCTGTAGATTTTGCGTCATTTTGGATTTTAACCTGTTGCCCGAAAGTCTTTATTTCTACAGCGCTGTCATTTTCTGAAGTGATTTCTTCAATAACATCTTGATTTTGTACTTTACCAATGTTTTTCTTTTCAGCTCTTTGTTCAGTAACAAGTAAATGAAGATACATTTACTGAATTCGGCACGAACGTGTTGCTTATAATAGACCTATCCTTGTCCGAGTTTTATCACCTGTCACTTTGATAAGCGATTACTGCTATCGGGAGCCCTTGTTCGTTGCTAGCCTTGACGTACGGATCTAATTGTTTTCAGTATAATTTTCATCTTTGAAATAATTGTTTTCGAACATGTCTATATTGAATAATCAGTAATTCGTTCGGGTCTAATTTTAAGCTCTGTACTGCTCTGAGTTTTATATTTCCTATATTGATAGATCTTATTTATCTATCTTATCTGGGAGATCCTGGGAGATCAGATACCGGGACTTTCTTGGAAGAGTCTCCCATTTTGACGGTATTATTTCCTTACCTCCTAATCAGACTGGTTTTCAAATGAAGCACGAACCCTAAACCATACCGAAAATATTAGGAGCTTAATATGAAGCTTGTGTTATTTTTATAAGGATTTATTTATTTTTATAAGGCTTGTGTTATTTTTATAGGGGTTTGTATTTTTATACTGTCCCTTCAACAATTTTCTGAATGTTGTGGGAGTTCGGAAGAGCTCTATCAATTGGAACTGTTGTTTTATTATTTTTGTACTACAATATATTATCTGACTTATTATCAGTTAAAGCCATGCACTTAAGTATGAAAACTTAAACAATGCACTTAAGTATCAAACATTTAATTAAGTATTCATTATGTATTATTTTTTACAGACAAGTCTAATGATAACATTGGATTAGACGAGGATAATAACTTTCCGTATTATATTGTATTTAAATGATATGATATCTAATGTATATAAAAGACATTTTCGTTTATTAAAACAGACACCAGTATACTTAATCGCAAATTCCATGGCGATTCCATGCAAAATCACTTTTAACGAAAGTTTGTTCTTTGTAGGGCATAAAGCATGTGAAGATCGTTTCCGTATTATTTCCACTAGGGAATATTATATTTTTGTATAGAGTAGAAGTACCGTTTGTGGCCAGTTTAAGGATTTCGTGTTTTTGATTGAGACTTAAATAACGTTGAACAAAATATTTAATAAAAAGAAATAAATTAATTAAATCTTAGATATATTAGTAATCGAATTATTCAAAGCAACAATTTTTGAAACCTCTTTTATAATAAAAAAAAAATTGCTTTATAATACCTCTTTCACCATTAGTGGCCATATAGGCACTATTTTTGGCTATTGATTGTACACTTTTGGTCATATCGAATTAAATATTTTGTTGAAAGGGAGGATTATACATAATTACTTAATTAATAGTTAATATATTTATTTTGACTTACAGATTTTTTGCCAGCTATTTTTTTTTAGTTTTTTCTTTCAATTTCGCTTATTTTATTTTTTTTTATTTTTCTCCATTTTTTCTTCTCTTTCAATTCTTGAGTCTTTTTTCATCTTCTCTATCATTTTTCTCTTTGTCTTTAGCTTCCATTATTTCTATGCACTTATCAGCCGTTATTACTGAAGGTAAATGTTCCATTTGACATTTTCTCTTTGTGATCTTTTTTTTCGGTCACATAACAATATTGTCAAAAACTTCATCTAATGACTTTTGACACATTGTAATAGTATTTGAATTAGAAAGATTCTCTGTATTAACATTATTAATTAAAGGTTCTTCTATCACTTCAATAATAACAGATGATCGGGTAGTTTCATCATTAGGGGGAATAACTGTTCCAATAGTGTTCAAATTTTCATTGTTATTTACTAGAATAGGAGATTCAATGAAAAGAGGTATTTCACAGATGGAATTTTGGTCAGAATTATGAGACTTGAAAGGTTCCAAATGTTCTTCGACTAAAAAACAGACAAAAAATCAAAATTAAAACATGGTCCAAAAACTTATAAAACAACCAAAGAATGGGTAATTAAAAAAAAATCAATATTGAAAGCGAAATTTTCATCATGTTTTCTTCATTCATACTCACATTCATGAACATTAGGCGTAAGAAACTCAGGAAACGAAAATTCAATGTCATTATTATTGATAATAATTAAAACACTTGGTATTTGTTTCACAATATATTCAAGATATTCTCTAACATGTTTCGGCCTCGCGACCATTCTCAAAGAGAGTTATGTATAAACTCAAACAAAGAGAGTTATGTATAGTATATGTATAAACTATACATAACTCTCTTTGTTTGAGTTTATACATAACTCTCTTTGAGAATGGTCGCGAGGCCGAAACATGTTAGAGAATATCTTGAATATATTGTGAAACAAATACCAAGTGTTTTAATTATTATCATTGTTACTATGTTTCACCAAGAGCCAACCGCGCAATCAATCAAAACTGTCATTATTATTATTATTGGAAGTCGAAGGAGAAGGATTTTCAGATGCTGTGGAAAGAAGAGGTAATGATGGTGATTCATTTTCCTGATCTGTTTCATCTTGTACACTCTTGACGCATAAATCGTACAACGTCTCGTACATGTCATCAGTTTCCCAACAAAGACTTGTGGCTGTCGTATTTTTGAAACGTTGTTCAGCATTCACTTTGCTTTTTTTTGAGTTGCGCAGATTTTTGCAAATTTGATTCATTGGATGTACTCTGATTATTTTCAGCTTTTATTGCTTCAATGCACTTGGTATAATTCACTGCATTTACATCAAATGAATATAAATCACGTGCTTCAAATTAATTTTTGATGACGTTTGTGAAATCTTCTGCGGTAAGTTTGGACAGGAAAGACGGAACATTATGTTTTTGAACATCTTCAACATTATTTTGTATGCTCCAATTTCGAATCAGAGTTTCCCATATTTGTTTCAAAGGAAAAAAAATATATCTCCAGTGGTTGTAAAATATGCGTAGAATGAGGAAACAGCACATGATGATTTGTTTATCTCTGCAAAATTTACTTTTTTTTTTTTAAGGAGACCTTCGAAACATTTTCTTCCGGTAACATTATTTTTAAAGGGATTATATAAACCTTTTGCTTCCATTAATTGCTTAATCTTTAATGCTACGACCAAGTGCAGATTCAGGACCAACTCGACCTGAAGTTTCTGGTGCTTTTGCTGCTATTGTAATAGCGGCCCATCTTTAATAAAATTCGATTTCTGGATATTTGAAAAATGTCCTTTTTGGATTTCTGTTTACTAATTGTGGCATTTGTCGATTTAGATTTTTTTTAAAGTAAAGTAAAGTGTTTGGGTTAGAGGCGCATCAGCAACTAGGCTATTTAGCGACAGGACCTACAGCTTAACGTGGGTTCCGAACCACGGTCATCAGCTTCCGACAAACCCAGGCCAGCACCCCCCTCGGGCTATAAACCCTTGGTTATGTGCCTACCCATAAGTCTATCAGGAAACCTACCGACTGGCGAGTGACCAACGTAGAACACTTCTCAGAAGGCATCCGGCCTTACCCAGCCTTTAACTGGCGTGACTGAGGGGTAATTCGTAGTCGGATTTTACACTCTTGCCTAGAAACAATCACAAACATTTAGGAAAGATAAACGGACAGAAGAAAGAAAAATAACCATCCGAGCGCTGGAATCGAACCAGCTACCGCTCCAGCGCGGATTCGGCAAAGCAGACGCTCTTATCAACGCGACCGGCGATTTTTTTTTATTTTTTTTTTATAACTGCCTTCCTTTTTATTCTGGATGGCATTTTAACCTCTAAAATATAAAGTATTAAAAAATAGTTTTATGTATTAACTTGTGTATTCGAACTAATTTTAAGATACTTTCTAAATTATTTGAGTATTAATAATTGATAACAGACCCGTAAACAATGGAATACATTAAATAAATAAAAATGATGGCCAAAACTAGATATCGTGTGCACTATTTGTGGCCATGGTACGACCAAAAATAACGCTTCTATGCTTTCACTATACTGGTTATAGGCCATGGGCTATTTTAGTCATACTTTAGTGGATAACTGCAAAATATTGTAATTTCTAATTTATATAATGACTTATTTACTAATGTCTTTCTTAAGATTCTTACTAACAATAATTAAAATTTGTTATGATACACCACGGATCCAGATATTTTTTCAATAATTACTGAAACTATACTTCCAACGAGTAAAAGAAAGTATTCACAGTGTTGCCAACATATCTATGAACCCTGAAAATATACTATAAAATACTATAGTAACAATGAAATGCTTAATATATCAATATAAATCTCAAAGCGACCAGAAATGGTATAGTGGCGACAAACGGTTCATCAACTCTATACTGACTTCAATATATATCTAGAATCTCTTCTCCAAGTGGGTATAAGAAACTATTCCGTATAGTTTTATATGTTCTTAATTTTTATACTCCCATTAGTTAAAAGATATAGAAAAATATATTATAATTATAATTAATTAACCTTTTCTTAAAATGCTAACGATAAATAAGTAAAATCTCAATTCTTCTATTGGAATTTTTGGTGTGAAACACCAAACTTGAAAAGATTTACCATTAAACACCAAATCACTTTTTTTAAAATGCTCTACGTACGCATCATCATCATCATCATCTCATAGCATCATCAGCAGTTAAAAAAAAGTGATTTGGTGTTTAGTGGTAAATCTCTTTAAGTTTAAGTACAATTTCGTTGAGTTAAGATTTTACAACAAAGATTGCTATAATTGTAATGATTGGTATAATCTTCATTATTATTGAGTGACTAGGTGATTATTATCCATAAACCTCGATCATTTATTCTTGAGCTTATTTATATATACTCATCTATGTTAGATTACTATAATTATCTTCCAACTTCGAAAATGAGTGACTGAAAAATTGATGGATTTAGAATGGAAAGTTTCTTCTTCTTATTTCCTCTTATTTCTTTTTCCTCTTATGTCTTATTTCCTTAATGTCGCCTTTTCTGACGTTCTTTTATCGACTTTGCCAATTTATTATAAAAAATCATTTGAATGAAAAAACCATTTAAAGATGAAAATACTTGGACGATTAGATTTTTTGTGGATATATTTTGTCGCTCATTTTTGTGAAACTTCAATGTTGTTGAATTTGAATGGTGTTGAATAGCATTTTACCAATGCGATTCCAAGCAGAATCTTGCTCTAATAAAGCTATTTCTTCGGACAACACAATAAGTTTGGGATTAAAAAGTCTAACTAGTCGAAACTAAATGTTCTTGAAAAACTGATCGTGCAAGGACGAGAAGTTTTTCTTACTCACCTTAAATTCCTAACAACCTCTCTTTTGATTTTTTTTATTCGCTTTATCATTTTATCAGCATGAGACAATTGGAGAAAATCCACTTAGATGATGAGCAAATTTAATAAACTGTGTTATTATAGTTAATATCGCATACTTTTTGTGGGCATTTTTTACATTTATCAGTTCCCTTTCCTAAACCTGATATATAACATATTATTACATATTTAAAATATGCACACAAAAATATTAATAAGGTTACTATGAACAAAACCAATTCCGCAATGATTGACAAGTATATATTTCGGCAATTTTCTGTATTCAATATACGTAATATAAACATCAAGAAGTAGGTAAAATTTCGACCTAGTACCAGTTCTGAATATCGATACAGCTTCCACCTTTCAAAACTTTGTAATTGTTTAAATTGAAACGTGATATGTTATGCAAAAAATGTCGCTTTTTGAATATGACTTGGCACAAATTGAAGGTGAACTGTATAGCGTAACGCCTATTTTAGTGCTACTTTATTTAACTCTGTTTCTCCTTTTACTGAAATACTCTTATCGCACCAGAAAATGTTCCACTTATTTTCAATGTTATATTTATTTGTTAGAGTGAAAGTTTGTACGTACTGGAAAAATATTAAGAAAATATGTCACTCACTTCATTGCCAGCAATAAATGAGATATTTTCTCATTCTTGGTGGTGCTTTTACGATCGTCAATAATAATTAAATCTTTTTTCTTGGAGATAACTCCAGCTGGTTTTCGAGAAACTGAATTTATTTAACAACTCTTTTCCACACATTCATTCTTCTTATTATGTGGGTATAATACCGTGACAGTTTTCTATTAGGTGATTATCTTAATTTTCGTGCTTTGCTTTAAAAATATATTTTAGCAAGAACATTATTTACTATGTTAATCAATTCCCCACCAAAATTATAATATGGTTAGATCCAACCCATTCATTGACTCAATTTTGAAACTTTTTGTAATTAGAAGAATGTGTTTCAAAAGCGTGTTGCATCGAAAATGTGATAATACAATGGTGTCAAGTTTGGAGAATAGGCTGGGTGTCGAATATACTTTATGTATATATGCAAATGTAAAGCATTAAAGATCATTCATAATCAGCTGCGTAAATTTCTTTACCAATTTTAGAGACATGCATATATGACCGAAAACTAAGTTTACTATTTAATATCTTAATAATTTCCATAAATGGTCCTATGGAAATTTTCTGATAAATAATATATTATCGCCGTGGATACATTCTTAAGTACCTTACACCTAGATTATGGTTAGTTGGTTACAATCCAGTATCATAAAAAATCATATGTTACCATTTCAGAGATGCTTTTTTGGTCTCTGTCTTCTTAATCTCTTCAGTAAATCTATGAAAAAAATTATACATTTTATTAGTTAACAAAATATTGTATTATTATACAAGATCGTTGCCACCTACGTCAAATAAAATATTCAACGAATTTTCGTCATTAGTTTTTGCTTTTTTAATCTGCCTGTATCATTGAATCTTTTCACCGTTTTTGAAACTGTTGACTTAGTTATGTTTTTATTCGGATGTATCTCATTAAATATTCGACAAACTTCAGCATAAGTGCGTTTCGCCGTATCCAGCAATTATTAGTATTTCAGTTCTTTCTCTTTCAATTAAATATATATTAATTCCATATTAAAATTGTATTTGAAACTCACAAGTTGATGTTAACAGTTGTCAAGTGTAATCAATTACTTCATCTGTCATCCATAGTTGCATAGAATGCTAAATGAAAAATATTTTGACCCTAAAACAGACGGAAACACCTTTTAGCCATTTTTTAAAATTTATTTTGAAAAAAAAACGATACAATATTTACATCGTTGAATTCAGGAAAAATGCTCTTTCTAACGATGCTAAATTCAAGTACTGTTATAAGGTATTGTAAGTAAGTGTAACTGTGTAAAAGTGTAACTGTAATATAAGTGTAACTGTAAATTGTTGTAACTATAAATTCAATATTGTGTACTGTGTAAAAAAAATGTATAAAAAATATTTAATTAAAAAAACACGGATTACATGTTTTTAATTATTAGAAGTATCATCATTAATTTAAAGTTATTATAGCAAATGTGCAGTAGCAAATTTCTTTGGTCCCTTTGTATTTAATTTGAAATCTAAATCGTTTCTCGGTTTTTTGTAACATAAAACTGTGCACCACTAAATTCTTAAAATACTATATTGTGGTTTACGACCACTAATTAAAAATTATTACAGCAGATGCACAAATTCATTCAGTGCTTTTCTATTTCGTTTGAAACCTAAATAACTTCTCGCCTTTTTGTGGCCTAGAAGCATTGCACCACAAGTTCTTATGATAAAACGGTATATTGTTATTTGCCGTATTGGACCAACCACCACCAATTTAAAGTTATTATAGTAGATGTAGAAATTTTATTTTATTTTATTATATTTTATTTTATTATGTATTGTTTTGTTTTGTTTTGTTTTATTTTTTAAAATTTAATTTAATTTAATTCTATTCTATTCGATTCTATTATATTCTATTCTATTCTATCTTACTCTATCCTACTCTATCCTACTCAATCCTACGCTATTCTACTCTACCCTACTCTACCCTACTCTATCCTACTCTATCCTACCCTGTCCTACTCTATCCTACTGTATCCTACTCTTTCCTACTCCATGATGCTCTATCCTACTTTATCCTACTCTATCCTACTCTATCCTACTCTATCCTACTCTATCCTACTCTATCCTACTCTATCCTACTCTATCATACTCTATCCTACTCTACCCTACTCTATCCTACTTTACCCTACTCTACCCTACTCTATCCTAGTTTATCGTACTCTATACTACTCTCTCCTACTCTCTCCTGCTCTATACTACTCTCTTCTACTTTATACTACTCTCTCCTACTCTATCCTACTCTATGCTAATTTACCCCACTGTATCCTTTTAATTCATTGGAACATCACATCGACATTGACAATCACATCGATTAGTTTAGTGGTTTTCAGTTTAATTTTCATATTTAAAAGAACATAACCTAATGGAATTTTTTTTATAACAGCCATACTACATTCTACAACTTAGAATAATGCTTTTAATTTGCATAATGTTTACATGTGATATCTAGTTTAATTAATTTTTGTAAATTTAATTGGCACAAAAAACCCGGCACATTATACTTCTCATATTATATTGATCTAATTGTAATACATAGATGTTCTCTTCACTATATGAGTTAACTGTTAATATGTTTGTTATCTATTTAGTCTAGAAAAAATTAAGAACACAAGATTAATTTATAACCAAATTTATTAAATAATTTGTACAGGAGTAATTTGTAACTGTTTTTTTAGGTAGATCTGACTTCCAGTATATCCAAAATTCCACACCGAAGTCAAAGTTTAGCATTTCACGAAAGAGAAGAGTTAATACCCAACGAAAAGGATGAATTGGTTTATGACGAAATAAAAAATAAGCAACCCAGTAGCGAAAAAATTAAAACCAGTCAAGATCAAATTCCTTAGTAGTCTATTTTCTCTTTATTATTAGTTGCATCAAATTCCCAAAATTTTATTTTAGCTTGTATATATTATCATGTTTCGTTGTTTCGTAAAAGTGAGCCTTTTCTGTTTACATACTTTTTGTTAACCTAAATAAACAATAAAGTATGCAATAATTTGTTGTCTATATAACATATTGTTATTAATTAAATAATTATAAAAATAATTAAATGATATTGAAAATCATTATTTAATTTCAATTCTGATATTGGAACCTTTGGTGTGAAACACTACTTTAAAGATATTTATAGTCCGTTTCAAGATATTTCGTTGCCCTTCGGCAAAATGTTAATTGCCCCAATAAATCTCAAAAAAAAAATCCTAGTTTCTTAAAAGACGCCAGAGCCGGAGTGATCTAACTTCTGTTTCTTTGGTCGTATTTAATTCCTCCACATCTTCTCACAGTCGAATTTTCTTCGTATATTTGCTTGACCAACTCATCGCGAATTTTTCATCGCTATGAGTTCGTCTTGCATATGCGATAAGCAATAATCACCATAAGCTTTTTTTATCAATTTAAATGTTTCTGTAATAGTTATAACAGAAGGAGATGGAACATAAAATTATACTGATATATCATAAACTTAAGTAGAACTGAATGGGCGAATCATTTTAGGAAAATATTAACAGATAACAGAACGGTGACGGAAAGGGAAAAGGATGGAAACCTGGAAGGCAATATGGAAGAAGAAGAACTGGATATACCCACAGAAGAAGAATTTAATGATGTAATAACTCAACTTAAATTAAATAAAGCAGATGGATTAGATAATATGGTCAATGAGATGATAAGATACGGGGGAGAAGCCTTAGGAAGAAGGATATTGAAGCCGATAATACATATCTGGAAAAAAGAAAATATGCCTAATGAGTGGAAAAAAGGGATAATAATGCCAATTTATAAGAAGGAAAATCCAAAAGATTGTGCAGATTACAGGGGAATTACCTTACTTAGTGTTGTATATAAGATACGGACCATGATAACAAATAACAGATTGATGAGCTATACAGCAGAAAAAATTAAAGACTGGCAACATGGGTTTAGGAGAGGCAAATATACCATTGCGCGGTACATATAATAAAGTAAATAATCGAAAAATCTCAGGAATATGGAATGGAATTACAAATTGTGTATATTGATTTCAAACAAGCTTTCCATAGTTTGAAACGGGAACAAGTAATGAAAGCTATGACGGACATGAAAATACCGGGCAAGCTAATAAGAGTAACAGAAATGAAAATGAAAAATTCACAAGCAGTAGTTAGAACAGCGGATGGAGAAACGGAGGATTTTGAGATCAATATAGGTGAGACAAGGAGATGGGCTATCAACAACACTATTTATATTAACACTGGATGCAGTAATCAAAGAGTGTAATTTCACAGGAACAATCATCAATAAAGCGACACAAGCAGTTGCATACGCAGATGATCTTACTGTGCTAGCTAGAGACAGCCTGGAAGAAGCAATTAAAAAAATTGGACAAAAGCAAAGAGAATAGGTCTCACAATAAATCAAGAAAAAAGCAAATATATGGAAATAAGGAAAGAAAATAGAAGAGTTACAACCAAATCAGTAAAAATACGAAATTTGAAGTAGTAGAAAATTTTAAATATTTGGGAATAATAATAAATAGCAAAAGCGACAGAAACATAGAGATTGATCATAGAGTACAGGCGGGACACAGAGCCTATTATAAATTCAAAAGCATTATGAAAAGCAAAAACATAAGTATAAATACAAAAATGAAGATACATAAAGCAGCTATTAGACCGGTGGTGACCTATGGGGCGGAGATAATGAATTTAACAAGCTTGAAACAGGAAAAGTTACGAATAGTCGAAAGAAACATAGTAAGAAAAATATATGGATAAAAGAAAGTTGCAGAAGATGAACACAGAAGGTTAATGATTTTTGAAATAAAAAAGGAGAAGATATAGTGAAGGTCATAAAAGTGCAAAGACTCCGCTGGTGGTCATATAAGAAGAATGGAAGACAACAGAGTAGTAAAGAAAATTACAATGTGGAGACCAGATAGTAACAGAAGAATAGGGAGACTTAAAAGTAGGTCGGAAGATCAGGTGCGGGAAGACATAAGGAAATTGAAAATACAAGCATGGTGGGAAAATATACTGGACCGAGATGTGTGGAAGAAAACGGAAGAAGCAAGGACAAATAATAGGATAGAATAAGGCAAGAATAGAGGAACGTGGACTAACTCACCACAAGAAATGAGTTTCTAGAGCTTAAAAGAATCGAGCGGCTGCAATTTCTAATGGAATGTAGAGCCATGTATACATCTGTAATAGTTATATCGAGCTTGAAACAAAATTCATATTAGCTCTTTGTTGCATCGTGTTTTTGTGATGAGGTCATAAATGTACTGTCACTTTAAGCGCTATAACAGGACAATCTATTGATCGATTTTAATGATGGCGGTCTTGTTTTATAGAGGAATACAGCTTTCAAGTTATATATTGTTTCAATAGATAGTAGTTTTATTTGAATTTATAAAGTTCCATTATTTTTCGGTCGAAGTATATATATGGGGGAAGCCAAACCTCGGTCTAAGTACAGAATTCGCGAGGTACTCGCACAGGACATTGTACCATTAAGGGATTAAAGGATCTTCATGTAGTTCATATTTGAGAAGCTTCCCTTTTTAATGGGTGACTATGAGGGAATCAGGTCTCGGATGATGCTATAGAAGAATGAAAAAGCTTCTCGGGGGTTATGTAGATTGTTAGACAGAAAGTAAAGTGTTTCATAAAAGCTTACGGAATAAAGCATTATTGTTATAACACAGGTCAACAAATTTAAACTTTTTGGAGGTAACATTGATGAAAATAGGTGTATATGAGTGTATATGATAAAATAGGTGTATTTGTAGTCCTAAATCCGAAAATGATAAGCTAATTATTGTAACACAGTTTTTTTTACCAGAGGTTGGTGGGGAAAAAAAGATGACATATTTTTACAATCTAATATGTATTTAATATGAATAAAGTAAGTAAGACGTGTTAAATATGTGCAAAGACATTACTGAGGATTATGTGAATAAAAAATATAATACATAAATCTGATACAGCGACAAAAACTTTAACTTTTTCCTCTTGTGTTTTGTAACATCATCTCTTTTTAAAAACCAGCAGTAGTCACCCAACATAGATGGGTTCCAGTGTCTCTGGTATCTTAGTTCCATCGTCGTGATATCCTGATGAAACCTGTCTCCTTGTTCGTCTCTTACTGCATCAAAATTTTCCGAAAAAAATCCTATTGGGAGTGTAAAAGTACATTTTTAAGGACATGCGACACCTTAGTATTGTATAGACTTTCAAGAGTTCAGCTATGAGGTTTTTACAGTTTTCATCTTTCTTGTTGCCCAGAAATCCTTTCACTATACTTACAAAACACTTCCAAGCTACCAATTCATCTTCATTTAATTTTTCTGGAAAACGGAAATTACCTTGAAGCTTCATTATTTCAGGTCCAATAAACATACCTTCTTTTAGTTTTGCACTACTTAGTCTAAGCTTAATATGGAAAGGAGAAAGAAGCACCTTTTTTTGGATTAACAAGAGAGGCATATTTTATGTTCGAAGTACGAGGTTCAAATGAACTTCTATGAGGCCAATATTTCTTACTGTAATGTTTTTTTGTTGCTCTACTGTCCCATAGACACAAAAAACACCAATACTTTGTAAAGCCCTCTTGAAGTCCTAACAATATACCTATCACTTTAAAATCCTCACAAATATCCTGATACTGTTCATATTTAACGCGATTTAATATGGTTGTTAAATTGTCATAGGTTTCTTTCATTGTCACTGAAAGCACTAAAGGTATAGATGGGTTTTTGTTGCCATTATGAAGCAAGGCTGCTTTTAAGCTGTATTTCGACGAATCTATGAAAATACTCCACTCGGAAGGTACATGTTCCATATTAAGCTCATTCATTAAACCATTGATATCACAACAGATACATATCAATTCTTCCATTTTATAAAAATTAGAAAATGTTACCTTCCGTTTTCGGTAAAGTGAAACACTTGCATTTTTATCTAACAGGTCTCACTATTGAAGTCTGGAACCAAGAAGTCCCGATTTTTGTTTTGACAATCCCAGCTCTCGTACCAAATCATTTAATTCATTTTGAGTTATTAAGTGAGATTCAGTGGTAGTTGTTAAAAATGTTTGGTTACAGCTGGTGTTTTCAGGAAGTTGTGGATCAGATTCTGATGAAGAATTAGAATCACTGGGAAACATGGTTTAAAGGCGTAATCGGTACTGGTAGTTTCTGGCTATAAGGAACTGGCCTTTTTGAAATCTCTTCTGTTTTAGTGATGCAAAAATAGCAATCACTTACAAGGTCAGTAGGTTCTCTCCACACCATAGGAACAGCAAACGGCATAGAATTTCTTATAATGCATCCACTGCACTAAATTTACGTGACAACTCACACAGCAAACCAAACTTTTATCTTGATCTCCAATTTGGCACTTAAAATATAAAATATAGGCTTTTTTGACTTACTCGGATATAGATCTAGCTTGTGACTTTAGAATAAATCGTCCACATATATAATAAAACTTATCCGCTGGATTTTTGCAAAATCGATGACTAGATCTTGCCATTTTATATAAAATCGACTTAAACACTTAACTGTATTGTAAACGAGACAGAAACAAACTAAACTATAGAAAACAATAAAACTGTCCTTAAAGGTTCGTAGAATATTGTAGAAATACACCCTTTATGGTATTGTGGTAAGTTCTACATTGTCCAGTCTAAAGTCAGGTACAAATAATTTCAATGGGGCCATGGCATAAAGGAGAAGCAGGAATTTGAAAATGGCATCTGCTAGGCCATTTCCGTGAAAAATGTTTTAATAACTACCTAAATGAAACACAAAAAGAGCATTCTCATCAATGTTATTAAAACCATGTCGACCTGTGTAATATATCCAAGTGGCAAATCATTAACAAAAATAACCCTTTTAAAGCTCCAAAAAGTTTTCACCATGACCTAATTGCCGGTCGCGTTGGTGCGGCGGTAAGAGCGGCGGCCTGCCGCTGCTTTGCCGAATCCGCGCTGGAGCGGTAGCTGGTTCGATTCCAGCGCTCGGATGGTTATTTTTCTTTCTTCTGTCCGTTTATCTTTCCTAAATGTGTGTGATTGTTTCTAGGCAGGAGTGTAAAATCCGACTACGAATTACCCTTCAGACACGCCAGTTAAATGCTGGGTAAGGCCGGATGCCTTCTGAGAAGTGTTCTACGTTGGTCACTCGCCAGTCGGTAGGTTTCCTGATAGACTTATGGGTAGGCACATAACCAAAGGTTTATAGCCCGAGGGGGGTGCTGGCCTGGGTTTATTGGAAGCTGATGACCGTGGTTCGGAACCCACGTTAAGCTGTAGGTCCAGTCGCTAAATAGCCTAGTTGCTGATGCGCCTCTAACCCTAACACTTTACCTTTACCTTTATGACCTAATTTGTGGAAAAAGTGAGTCAACATTTTTGCGGAGGAGGTAGTGCGCTTATATCGCGCTATTCCATTTTTTTTAATTTTTAAATTTGTTGTTTGACTGTATTTGACTGCCCAATATAAATGCCCAATGAACGTGCTGCGAAGAAATCCTTTGTACAAACCCCATGTGGCAAACGCTCAAAAAGAAGGCCAGGATAATTTAGATGTTTGTACTCTTTCTCTTCATAAGACGTTTTGATAAAGATATTGTGCTTTTCAAATGTTTTACATCGACAAACTGTTCATATATCTTGCATTCAGCAACCTTCGGAAGTCAGATTTATAGGATACAGGTTTTCTTGGCTGTCCACAAAAATTGTGTATAAATTGTACGGAAAATAAATATGTTTAGATTTTAAAACTTTTCTGATGTTCCTTTTTATTACTATCTCCAAAAAGTGAACTAAATTTAAACCTTAAAATTGATTTTTTGGAGTTTAATCCAAAAAAATTGAGTTAAGACTTAGTTTGTTACTCAAAGAGCATGCAATAAAGCACGAGTGTCATCTTTATCGAAATATCCGCATTATCTTCGTCTTTTCTTATTTTAGTCAAAAAGCCAGAGAGTTCTAATGAATTTACTATTAAAATAAAATATATTTATTGGTATTAGACAATTTAAAATTTAGAAAATAAAGTAATTTCATTAAAGAAACTAAAACGCTAAAAATCGAACGCAAACATTACATTAAAGATTAAATTCTTTTGTCCGAGTAAAAAAATCGTTTTCTAAATGCCGGTGTATGTGCCATTAAAAATGCGGCAATTTTATATTTCTTGCTTTCGTAATGTCTGGCTGATGCTAGCGATCAAGGGCAGGCGCAGGCCTGGAAAGAATATCCAACCACTGGCAAAACGTCAAATTCTAACCCCCTTACGCGTATCCACAATGCTGTAAGTTTCGTGAGTCGTTAAAATGCCCTTATTTGGTGATTTAGTTCGGCTTAAAACGATTTTTTTATGTTTAACGCTTCAGTTTTGGTGATAATTCTTAATTCCGGTTATCGATTTATTTTAATCTATTTAGAATGGCAACTGTACAAACTAAGAACAAAAAGGGGACTGTGATCCATAGAACGACTAGCGAGACGTTGCGATTGGGTGAAGATGCACTTGCTGGTCAAATTAGGGGATCGACTATTCCCAGAAAAAAATCGCAAGTAACCTCGCCAAGTTGTTCATTTCAAATAACCGGCGTTATGACTAGATACGATCTCGAAGACGAATCAGCTGACGATCTGGATGAGAGTCATACTGATGAGATATCGAGAGTGACTGATAACGAAACACCAAGTTTTTCTGAAGATTCCAAAGATGATCAACAACCTGTCGGACAGTCACCTCCTTCACAGCAGACAATTCACAACCAAAATATAACAAATGCTAATTCGGTTCCAATATTTGAAAAAAATCTGGTACATGCTGTTAAGGAGGAAGAAAAAAAAGACAAAATTGAGAAACCAAAATCAAATATAAACGATTTGGGTAGATTTAGAGTTGTCAAATTGGGTAGTATGGTTCCATTTAGTAGAGGAAGATGGACTTGCTACGACTATCTGGATGAGTCTGCTGAAGGAAAAACGCCTTTAAATATCAATAGTTCAGTGACTACAATATCCTGTTGGAGTACAACATCGCAACCGACTTATTTATATACAGGGTCTATATTAATGCCTGAAGAAATACCAATCTTCGTCCCGTTATCAACCAACAGTCTACATCCACTGTCTTCAGAAAACCTGCCAAAATCACGTCATGTTAGTTTTACTAGTTGCAATAGTGTCGATACAGTTATAAACAATTCAAATTTAGATTCCAATCAAAATAAACAAGTAAGTAATTTTATAACTTATGTATAATAAGATCTTTGAAAGAAAATTGAATGCTGATTGTTATTTAGATTTACGAGCAATTCTTCATATATATATATATATATATATATATATATATATATATATATATATATATATATATATATATATATATATATTTGGAAAATAGGACGGAACAAATACAAATGTATGAATTTTCGTTAAAATACGGGTTAAATAATAGAAAAATTTGTTTATTAAAATTTAAAAAATAGTTTCATATTTTATCTAGGATGATTATGTATGTATTTATAAAAACAATCTAGCTAGAAAGCAATTTTACATTAAATTCTAACTTAAACATTAATTAATAAGTATTTGCCTCACATATGATATATTTATTGATCCTAAATAAGAATTTCAATAATAAGCTAAAAGTAAATAAATATCATAATGCTTAGTAAGCAGGATTTATTCACACAAAATGATTTGAAATGATAAAATGAAATGAAATAAAAAAAAAATAAGACGGGATATATATATATATATATATATATATATATATATATATATATATATATATATATATATATATATATATATATATATATATATATAGGTTAATATCTTGATAATCGCTGGAGATAGAGAAAATGTTTAAGTCTAATAGTTGTACCACTAAATAGGCTGCATAATTTAAAATGCATTTTATTTATATAGGGTGTCTTACAAAACCGTGGCGGGGTATAGTTTTGTTTTTTCTTATCGAACATCCTATATGTTCATGCATTTTTGCACTCTGCTATTGACTCTAAACATATTTCCTGAAACATGTCCTATACCTAATCCCAATTGTTTTATCGATATCATTTATTTTTTGATGTAGGACTAAAATTTTTGATAGGAATGTTAGCGAAACTATGACTTAACTTTTAATACAAACAACATTTGTCTACGTTATAAATGGTGTCCAGGATAACTGAGATAAATGAAAAAAATTCATATCTCAATTTTTTAAAATGGAATGTCTAATATTTTTTCATTTTACAATATTCTTATGACAAAACACTTCTATTCTTATTAAACATATCCTATACCCATCTGTCATAATTTCCGAGATTTTTACATTTTTTTTAATACTTCCTTTTTAATGGAATTCACCTTAGGCTTTATGTTATTATTAAACTAGTGAACAAATTCATGATAAGTCATAATATATTAATAATTTAGGTTATTATATGTTCTAATATTTGATTAGAAAGCAATTATTACAGAGTAACAAAACTTATTGTTATAGTAAAAAAACATTATAAATATTTAATTTTTAGTAAGACAGTTTAAGTATACCCATTTAAAAGAAGAACTTAGTACAATCATTTAATTAAATGTTCAATATGTCTACCATTTTATGCCATACAAACTCTAAGCCTATGTTCAAAAGAACTATTGGCTGTAACGAGCATTGCTTGATTAATATTCATAAACACATTTCTTATTTGTTATTTAACAAAACGCCATAAGAAAAAATCTAGTTTTGTCAAATCCTGGGTTCTGGATAGCCACGGTACATAGCCCTATCAATTCATTTATTTTCATACTTCGTGTCCAAATATTGTCTTACCTGTCACCTGTACCTGTACAATGTAACCACATTTATCTTCAGTTAAAGGCAATTCTTCAATCCACTCATCAAAATTATTTCACAAAAAAAATGAGAAAACTATCATCATTACTCCATTTTCAAAAAAATATGACCCCATGAGGCGATCTCCGATAATACCAGCCCACACATTAAGAGACCATCTATGCTGATGATTTAAAGGGATAATGAATCTTGGATTTTCACTGATGTAATAGTGGAAGTTATGCCGGTTGACGTTATGTCGGACGTAATATACCCATTTTTGTGGAACGTTGCCTCATCTTGCTTTCTATCTGCCGGCATGAAATATGTGAATTTCTAATTACAGCTTGAAGAACTAAATATTCGTTTTCTTCACTCATAGCTCTTTTCTGCTTTTCCAAGATTTTTTCGTAATCGACAGATCCAGTTCTTTCAAATGGCTCTTTCAGTCGTATAAACGCTAATGCATTAAGATGACATTCGGCATTAAGGAATTTTTGCGCATAAATTCTACTTGCGAAAGGAGATTTTTGATTACTTGCGACCAAAACGTAGATCATGTTTATCAATTCCTCTCTAGAAAAATTCATTTTCGTTCTAGTTTCTGTTCTAATGAACACCGTAGTACATAATTTGACAGTTCACAAACTCAAAATAATTGACCATTTGGTTGATTTTCTTCTACGCCATGTTTGCCTAGGGCGTCTAGGCCGAAATAGGAGGCTTCACGTTAAGCAGCTACTGGTCGCTGGCTTTTGGCACATGCGTACTTCTTCTGTAGCAGCGGCAATCTCGTTATTTAATAGCCACACCTCGTATGACACTGTATGATCAATACTTTCAATACACAGACCAGCATTGAGAATGCCAAGTGTAACTTTGGCGAAATGTCTGCACGTTCCCAATAAACGGGACACAAACGATCGGATGTACTCCCGGACTAATAGTCTAATGTATTCTTCTATCTGCGAAATACTATGAACTAACATCTCAAAAATGGTAAATTATTACAGAAAAGAATCACTGATAAATTTGTCTCCATTTGTTTTTTTGTTTTTTATTCAGTGATTCTTTATTTACATAAGAACAGATATTTTGATATTTTTTGAGTTTTAGATCGTGGCGAAAAACCCAAAAAAAGAAAAAAATATATGAACACGCCACAATCATTCAGACATTACTTAATTTAAATATTCAGCACTCTCACATATTTATGTCTCTACCTTATTAATAATACGTCGGATTTTTATCCATTGGCTCCTGGATCGTTTGATGGTTATTGCTATTAACTTTAATACAGCCACAAAGAAAGTTGGTAACAACGGCGTTAGATTGTAGGATCTCAGTGGTAATTTTTATTGAATTTTAAGAATACAATATGTTTTTTTTCCTTTATTTGGGTTTTTCGCCACTATCTAAAACTCAAAAAATATCAAAAATACCTGTTCTTATTTAAAGAAAAAATCACTTGTTGTCAATGTAAGTATCGTTGATATATACAAAAAAATATATTTACTTTCATTCGTTACTTTATATATTACAAATTAATATAATTTATTTTTTAGTTTAGTTTTGAAAACGGGGGGAGAGTACCCTCCGAAACGTTAACGTTAAAAGTTTGTAAACATTTTTTATAACATTTTTATATCTTTAAAATTTTGTTCGTTAGGCAAATTTATTACAAAAAAGAATCACTGAGAAATTTGTCTCCGTTTGGTTTTTTGTTTTTACCCAGTGATTCTTTCTTTAAATAAGAACAGGTATTTTTGATATTTTTTGAGTTTTAGATAGTGGGGAAAAACCCAAATAAAGGAAAAAAAAAATATGAACACTCCACAATCATTCAGACATTACTTAGAATACAATATGTTCATCACCATCCTGTTGAAACCCCATAATGTCTAAGTCAGTATGTTCCAGTTCCGATCATCAAAAATTATAAAAAGTTTTCTTTTAAATTGATTTGAAAACACGAATAAATTCCAAGAAACATTATCGTACTACTATTACGAGGGTGAATCAAATATAAACCGGAATTGTTTTATACATATTTATTATTAATAAAATAATACAAAAAAAGTATTGATAATTTTTCGACATAGCTTGTGAAATCCTTGTTCGTAAAACTTTGAGTTTGGGTTATCAGCCAATTGCGCACGAAGTCCTCAACATTGCGATAGTTATCGAATCGTACCCCTCCAAGTGCATGTTTTAAAGGCGCATACTAAAAATTATCACAGGGTGACAAATCTGGGCTGTATGGAGAGTGTTCAAGGGTTTTCCAATGCATATTCTCAATACAAAACCGAACCCATCGTACACATATTTTACTTAAGCCAAGATTAAGCCAAGATTAAGCCAAGATTAAGCCAAGATTAAGCCAAGATTAAGCCAAGATTAAGCCATTAAGCCAAGATTAAGCCCGCTCGGCTGAGGCCAGTAATTGTAAATTCCAGTTTATATTTGATTCACCGTGGTACATCGGCAAGATTCTTGGATTTCCTCTAACCAGCATAAGTGTAAGTCTTGTTTCATCAAAAATTGATTGATTTTAATAGCTAGTGGTGTTTGATAGCTGCCATATAGTAATTGTCGAGCTGTGTAAAAAGGGTTTGTAGGTACCAAAAATGCATATGATATGACCGATGCATCTTATCATGTGATTTTGCACTTTCAAGTAATGATAAACTGGTATCGAGACTATAATTCGGTAGAGAGGATTTTGAAGATAGAGGGGCGTCTTTAAGCTTTTTAATTGAATAATAAACTTTTTAAATGAAATATTATTTTTTTGAACAAAAATAGATTTATATTTCAAGGTACTCTCGTTTTATCTAGATACACTTCTCTTATTAATTTTCCAATTGTAGTATCTATTAATTTGATGTGAATTTCTTTCCAGCCACTCTTTTCTGCATATTTGTAAAGAGAAAAATGTTGGAGTGGACTAGTGAGGTGAGGAGAATAGAATGGATGTGGCTTCAGTTCGTACTTTAAATTGATCAATTTAAACTATTATGGGCCAATGGGTGTGTGCATTATTTGGGTGAAACAGTGTTTTTTTCTAAATAGTTGAAGAAAATAATGCCTTGCGAATCCCAGAAAACAGTGACCATGACTTTTTCAACTGATGCAATCCTTTTCATCTTCTTTGGGGTACGTTAGCCGGGTGAAATCTATTGTTTTGACTGTGCCCTCATTTCTGATATGTAGTGGTGTATCCAAGTTTCATCAATAGTCAGGAATTCCTTCGGATTGCTTCAGAAATTTAACAGTTAAAGAAAGTGATGGAAGATTTTTGCTAAATATGTTTTCATTTTCTTGTTATATATATATATATATATATATATATATATATATATATATATATATATATATATATATATATATATATATATATATATATATATATATCATCGAGTATATACATCGACAATAGATGTAGTGGGCTCGTGGAGAATTAAATTAAAAACAAAGAAAATATACCTGCACTCCACGTTGGTACTTTGTTGTTTCCCTATCCGCCATTCAAAGCGCCAGCAAGCGTCTCCCAGGACCGGTTTCTGCCCTTAAGCCGTCATCAGCTGGGCTCAAGTTGAACGCCTGGAGAGCGGATGAATGGAACGACTAAAGCCATGACCATATAAATCGGCCATGTCGAATGGCGGCTGCAATCACATGCAACTCTGCTATTCTGTGGTAAACGACCGCGACAGACAAACTGTGCGGGACTCGGGTAAGTACCAGGTCTGTTTAAAAATAATGATGAAGTAGGCCCGTGGAGAAAGATATTAACAACAAAGAAAATACACCCGCACTCCACGTTGGTGCTTTGTCCTTCCCCCATCCGCCATCCTATTAATTATTCCACATTTAACACTCCGTTTCACCTCCCGGAGGTATTCCCCCCATTTGAATCGTCTGCCCAAGATATATAAAGTGGTCCACAATCTCCAAATTTCTTTCCAAATACATTAATTCCAACTTCAATATCATCTAGGTGGATTGTTGCTATAGGTTCATCATATATTGATCTTAACAGGTTTTTGTATGCTTGGTCTATGCCCTGGCTAAGCAATGCATCCATTATGGCCTGCTTTGAAATTGAGTTAAATACTTTTTTGTTGTCGATAAAAACCAAACACAGAGAAATGGTGTATTCGTGTTGACTTTCTATGGCTGGCTGTGATCCATTGGATGTGATCCATTGTACTGAGTCCACTTCTGCTTGCTCTCTTGGTTGTGCGTCATTCAGTTTTCTTAATGTTCTTTATAATATTATGTTGGAGAAAACTCTGTACATTACTGACAGGAGGCTTATTGGACGGTAATTCTTTAAACCTTCCTGTGCTTTTTTTTATGTAAAATAATTACTTCTGCATTTTTCCATAAGTTAGGTTCTTTTTGTTTTTTCATGCGTTTTGAGTATAATTTTGCCAGTGTTTTATGTAAAGACCACCAGCTTTTAGCATTTAAACAGTTACACTGTCTTTTCGTGGAACCATCCCGTTTTCATCGTTTATCACTTCCTCCATTTGTCACTTCTTCCTTCCTTCACTCACATTTGTCACTTTTTCCACTAGGTTGTTCTTCTTTGACTGGTTTGATTGTTGTCTTTGACTGGTTGTGATTTTCATATAACTGTGAATAACATTTTTTGACAACCTCTCACATTTCCGTACGCGTCCTGCACACTGTGCCATCCTCACGCATAAAGGCATAAATTTACGTTCTTTTCTTTTTCAACTTCTGTTTAGCCTTGTTAATTCCCCTATTTTGTTCCAGAGTGCTTTGCACCAGCTGCATGTTGAACCGGTGCTTCTCTTTTCTAGTACGTTTTCTTATGTTTTTGCAGAGCTCAGCGTATTCGAAGCTGCAATTTTCATTATCCATCGTTTTTTTCATTAAATCAAAGGTCTCACTGGAAATTTTTGTCTATTTGAAACATTTTTCTTTTAGTGCTATTGAAACAACTGTTTCAAGCACACTGTTTAGTGATTTCTTTATATTGGACTGTTATTTCCATTCCTTCCGGGTCTTGTAACACATCAACGCGGTTCGAGAAAGCAATCTCAAAATCTCTGCCCCTTTCCAGCAATTTCCCAGCATCCACGTTGCCCGTCTTTGAGCTTATCATTCTTCCGAGCTCTCTTCGGCAGTTTATCCTAACTTTTGGTCGTACCATTGCTCATACCTCGGTGGCCACTTCTAAAATTAAAATTGGACAAAAAAGGACAGTACAATTGCAAAATATTATTTTATCGTTCCTCATTCTACATATTTGACTGTTATTTCCATTCCCTCTGGGTCTTGTAACACAACAAAGAAGTTTGACAAAACAATTTTAAAATCGCTGCCTCTTTCCAGCAATTTTCCAGACTTTACCCGTCTTGACCTTACTATTCTTTCGAGCCCTCTTGGGCAATTAATCCTAATTTTTGAACCATTCGGTTCATTAAAATTGTTAAGGACAGTACAATTGCAAAATATTCTTTTATCGTTGGTCATGATGTAATTAATTTCACTTGTTAGTTCAGATGGACCTTTCCATGTCCATTTTCTGCTGATAATTTTGTTATAGAACGAATTCATAATATAAGTTCTTGTCTTGCAAAGTCAACCAATCTGGCACCTCTATTGTCCCGCTCACCAGTTCCATATGAGCCAGTTGCATTTTTACCAGTTCTTGCTGTTCGAATTCTGGCATTAAAATCACCCATCAGGATTTTGTACCTACATTTCTCCTTGTATAAAAACTGGGCCACAACGTCATAAAATTCCTCAATTTCCTCAACTCTATAGCTTATAGTTGGTGCATAAACTTGAACGATTTGAAGTTTAAACTTTTTATTCAGCTGAATTGGACTAGTTGTTCAGATATACTTTCAAATTTTACTATACTTTCCTTCAGCTTTCGATTGATAAGGAATCCAATTCTACCAGATCGTCCATTATATTACATACAACCCGAGTGTATAGTATGTGACCTGTTGAATCCAGCTGGATTAGTTCTTCGCCCTTTCTTCGTGTTTCACATAGCTCAATAATGTCCCAATGTATGTTATCCAGTTTGGTCAACAGTTCTTGTAGGTGGATATCCGTTTTCATTGTCGGTATATTTAGCAGAGCAATGGCAAAAGTCCATTGTCCAAAGTCCAGCCTGATCTAATCCGTTGATTCTTAGTACCCTCTGCCTTGGGGCAGGTTTTCTCGCCGCCGTAGGTAGTTGCCTCTTTGCCTCCGGGAAATGAGGGACGTGTTTGAGGTTGTACTGTCATATTGAAATAGCATGCTGAAGACATGGACCGTAATCTGCCAAGCTGGTTCAATGCGGGTTGGCAGATTTTGGATTATGTTAGTCTGAGGCCTCTGCCTTGACCTGTCTGCCAGAGATGACCTTCCCAAGAGCATAGGCTCCAGACGACATTGCTCAGGGCTTCATTGCCCCACTCAAACCGCTTTACCAAGTCAAGGTTTGATCCACAAAGGGGATTTTATTTGTTATAAGGAAATACTTATTTAAAATTAAAGAAATAAGTAAAATTATTTGCCATGTTTTACTGAGATAGACGATATTTGAAATTAATTTTATTATTTAATATGAACTGATGTTTAAATTTGAAACAAACATGACAATTGTTTTTCACACACAGTGCCTTTTATAATAACGAAACTACAACAGGCACTATGTGTCAATGAAATAATTCCTAATTTAAATATGAACATTAGTTTGGTGCGGTGCAAGTCCTAAGCAGTTTTTGAAAATGGTATGATTTTATGACAGAAGATTCAAATTTCTTAATAACTTGTTTTTACATTTTTAGACAAGACATTTTACTCTTTAAAAAAATTGATTTTTTTAAATTAATTTAAATGTTTACATTTCTCTGCTGTATCTAGTAAGTCTTCATTAATTTAATACAGTAACGATAATTATACAATAATTTATTGTTTTAAATAACTGAAAACTTTTTATAAGTTTCTTGTTTTTATTCATATTGCCCTACGCCACTGCCAAACCGGAAACAGTAGTCGGCCATATACAGCTACCATTCTGGTCCGACTTTCAAGATCATATGCTCCTTCCTGTAGTTTTATATTCAAAGTATTGTATTATAGCTTCTTTTTTGGGAATTTTTACAAAATATGATAATTTCAAAATATTCTTTGGATCGATTAAGGTTAAGGTCTTTTTGTCATAATTCTTTACGGAAACATTCTAATTAATGCCAATATATTGCAGCTGGAATTATTTAGTTCCGTTCCAAATGGCACTCACATTAATTGGATTCAATATATCCCATAAAACAAAAAAAAAAGGCTTTTGGATGTATGCCAATATTACTATTAACTCCCATTTATCCAATTACAAAACTCATTGTTATTCAACAATATTCAAACTAATAAAACCTTTTTGGAAAATAACAGATTCCAGTGTGATTTGCCTTTATAAAACCATGTTTAAGACCTTAGTAGTTTCACGTCAAATAAAATTCGCATGTTTATTTTTATGCATTACAAGGTGTATAAATAAAGTAATGAGACTGGTGGCGTAGCGTTCGATTTGGCAACACTGTTGGCTTTCCATTGGAGGGGGGCATGCCAACATCTGATTCATGTTTAATATGAGGTGGAACTCCCTAAAGTCACTTGGTGCTCCATAGTAATTCTTCTCATGAGCCAGATTTGTCTAGTGAGTTCTGCAGTAAATCAACATGGTTTTAATCATTGATTTTCTTATTCTGGCTTTTTTTGGCGTAATGATGTTGGGGTGTGTCATTCCTGCCTCTGGCGCATCGTTTCCTAATCGTATTCAAAAATCCAAGATTCGTTACCAATATACGTTTCAGAAAATGAGGGCCATTTTCAATATATTTATATAGGCCAATCTCTCGACTGCCTATGTTCTCAACATTATTTGACAAAATATTCTTGAAAAGGCTGAAACCCTTTATCAGTTTGGTTTTAGAGACAGCCATTTCACCATAGATCAGGTTCGCAGAATAACCAATGTAATTGAAAAAGCGCTAGAAAACAAAGGCTGCTCAGCTATTTTCCTTGTTCTTACGCATTCTCGTGACAAAGTATAACACAATCGGCTGAAATATAATTTAAAAATGCGTCTACCACAAAAATATTCTGAATTATTAGAGTCTTACATATCAGACAGAATATTCAGAGTAAAGCAAGAAGAAGCATACACTGAACTGAAAGAAAATGGAGCAGGAGTGCCGCAAGGAAGCGTCCTAGGGACTATACTGTACTTGATCTACACAATTGACATTGCACAACTAGAACAAACAAAATACCTTAGCCACATTTGCAGATGATACTGCTATCCTAGCGGTAGGCAAAGATCATGGAGAGGCTGCAAATAAACTCCAAATATCAGTTAACCAAATAAAAAATTGGACCAAAAGATGTCGTATCAAACTGAACAAGACCAAGTCTGTAGACATCAAGTGCACAAATAAAAGAGAACAATAGATTATAATTAATATAAATAATGCCCAGATCCCCTATGCAAACTCAGCAAAATATCTAGGCATCGCATTAGACGCAAAACTTGGCTAGAAAGTTCATGTCAAAAAGAAAAGAGAAAAGAGTTTAATATAAGGTACAAGAAAATTTATTGGTTACTTGGTAGACACTGCACTCTATCTATCTATAACAAAATACTATTGTATAAACAAATCGTCATTCGGTGTGGACCTATGACATACAGCTCTGGAGCTGTGCTAGCAAGAATAATACTCTAATCATCCAGATATTTCAGAACAAAGTACTGAGGAACATTGTTAATGCGCCATGGTACACCAGAAATAGTGATCTGCATTGAGACCTTCAGATGGATACTGTTGACCAGACTGTTACCAACTTCACATAGAGTCACCAACAAGGGCTCCATCAACACGTGAACGTTGAGGCAATCCAGCTCCTCGACAATACCAATCTAACGAGAAGATTCAAGAGAGTGAAGCCTTTCGAGTTAGCTAAGTGATTATGGTAGTGCAAAGCAGATAATAGTGCAGTTGTGCGTTACACATTAGTTTAGTGGAAGTACTAAATACTAGTAGACTCTAAGGAATTCTAGTGAGTAAGACCTTAGATTTAAGTTTTCGAAGTAGCAATTTAAGTTAGAACAGAATTACTTATTGATCTACAATAGATCAAATCGTAATATCAGTAAATGTCATTCGGGGTGTTTATTTAAAGAAAAAAGAAATTCCAATCCGCCCTAAAAAAATAAAGATATGCTTCCCTCCTGGTGTCCTTTTGACCCTGCGAAAGGTTTTTTGGAACCATTTTGAACGCTACGCCACCAGTCTCGTTACTTTATTTACACATCACGTGTATTAAAATATGTGACAAAATTTAGTTTAAATTATTGATTGATTTGTCCGCTTCTCTGTAATAGTTCATTTTTTAAACCGAATAAAACAATTTTTTACTTTGTTGTCTATCATTTTCATTTTTTAGCTTTGTGTGAGCTCGATATTCGGTCCTCACCCAAATGATTCTCTTCCACAAACCCTCCATAACACCTACATAATATTTACCAGTGATATTTTGAGCCTGTGATATGAATTCAATAGCTTAATATCTTTAGTGTCATAATAACAAATCAACATTGTCTTCTCTCGTGACTTCTGGAAACGAAATTTTTTCAGTTTTGGAGAGCCTGGAGAGTTTATTTGAGGATCGTACCTGAAGTTCGAAGTCTCATCACCAGGTACAATCGATTCGTTTGGCTGTTTTAAGAAGGTCTTTGTAATGTTCAACGCGGGCAATTTCTTTCTGTTCATTTAAGGCGTGAAGAACGTATCGAGCACAGACTTTCGGTTTTTTAAATTCTTTATCAAAATTTCCTGAATCATATTTTTGCTCGTATTTTATTCCTCTGCTATCCATCTCACAGTCCAATTCGCATCGAAGGTAATCATTTTACGTACCTTTTCTACTAACTCATCGCGAGTTTAATTTTTTGGCTAACCGGCCTTTGAATCGTCTTCCAAAGCATCACGACGATCATGAAATCGTTAATCACCATACACTTTTTTCATCAATTCAAACGTTTCTGTAAAAATTTTACCGAGCTTGAAACAAAATTTAATATTAGCTTTGTGTTCCATCGTGTTTTTGTGACGAGATGACAAAAAGTACTGTTACTTTAAGCGTTATAACTTGACAATCCGTTGATCGGTTCTAATGATGGCGGTCTCGTTTTGTAGAGGAGATATACAGCTTTTAGATTATGTATTGTTTCAATTGATTTGCACCAGTTTTCTTTAAATTTAAGAAGATTGGTAATATTTCTGACATGTTGTGTATTACAGGCCAATATACTCGTAAATAAGAACCAATTATTTACCAAAAATTAATTCACGTCACGAATTCACTGTAGATATTGCGTTTATCTTCAATTAAAACATTGAGTTGTACCACTACACTAGAAAAAAATCTATTAAAAGACGTAGTGCCTTTTAACATGTTAACGACCATGCGTACCATACTGGTTTGGTACTGGTACTGGTTGGTTTCTGCACGGACTATGTAACCCTATTTAGGCACAGTGGATTGTAATGTTCCAAGTTATGTGAGTCTGATAGGGACGCAGCTATATGGTGTTTAAATGTGTCATTTAGTGGGTCTGGTCCCTAGGAAACAAAAATTTGTCTTGGGTTATATTTTTTATATTTTTTTTATGTTATAGTATTTATAAAAAATCATGGTGGTAGGTATTCAAACCTCTGATAAGCCATCAGCTACAATAGTTGTCTTGGAACTGATGAAACCTCTTCTCAACACGGATAGAACTCTTTTTACCAACAACTTCTGTACAAGTGTTAGTCTAGCACATGAACTAAATAATAGCTAGACACATTTAGTTGGTATCCTGCGTCAAAACCGGAAACTTAATCCAAAGGTAGTAACAAGTGCCACATTGAAAAAGGGCGAAATTAAGATGCAAAAAGCAACACGAAAGTTGTAGTAGGAAAATTGAAAGATCAAAGCGATGTTTTATTTCTGACAACGACAGCTGTCCCAGAAATGGTTGAAGTTCCAATAAAAACAGGTAATGTTCCGAAATTATCAACCATGGTGGAATACAATACTACAATACAGCCAAAGGGTTTATTGATATTTCTGATCAAAAAGCTTCCTATATCTCTCTTGTACGCCGCGGGATCAAATGGTACCGGAAAATTGTTGTTGAACTGTTGACAAAGTTAATGGTACGGTGGTGTTCACAGAAGAACTGGAAAAAAACATGAGTGTTACAGAGTATCGCGAAAATATCGTCTGTGCTTTGTTGGATATCGACAACCAGTCCAAAAATAAAAATCAAGTCCAACATTCCATAGAAGAGAAGCAAACCCGAGGCAGGTGTTTAATTTGTTATAAAAAGTACGCAGAAAAAGTAGGGCGCCATCAGCTATAAAGAATGCCGAAAAAGTAATTTTATTTGCCCTTCGTGCTCTGAAAATGTGACATATATGTGTGTAACTTGTTTTTTCGAAAGCCATACTTCTTTCGTTAAATAGTAATGGCCATTATATTTGTATTTTTCCTTCACTGGAATGTGATGTTAGGTATATAACGGGTGTCTTAGAAAGTTTTTCGTTTTTGTTTTGTCTGCTAGGCGCCAAAAAGCGATATCGGAGGGAAGGCAGTGATGTCAAACGCTTGACGGGCTTTTTAAGTTTAGCAGCGATGGATCGTTTCACGGGACAACAGCGGGCATTTTGTGTGAGAGCGTTTTATAAAAATAACGATTCTATATTTCCTACACCATTGTTCAATGTCTCTACAGGACATATTTTAATTGAGCGAATTAAGTGCGCAAGTTTGAAGAAACTGGAACTAAAATGCCGCATAAATCAATTGGGTGCAAAAGGACATCAAGAACTAGCACGAATGTTGATCGCGTTTGCCATCCAGTTAGAGACGATCCAAGACAGTCTCTACGATTTCGCTGATTTTTTCCTATGGGACACTTAAAAAGTAAGGTTTTCAACCCATTATCACCCAACTTAAATGTTTTAAAGTAAAGAATAACATACGAAATCCAGGCGATTCCAAGAGCGATTCTCGAGCGAGTGGTTGAAAATTTCAGTTCCGGGCTAAATGAGTGTGAAGATGGTTGTTTATCATAAATAAAAATTCAAAAGCTACTCTGTGATTTAACAGTAGACTTTGGGCATGACCCAATATGGTACACATGACCTATGATAAATTAAACTATTTTTGTTTTATTTTTTAATTTTCTTTTAATTAGACCAGCCGGTCGCGTTTGTGCGGACGGTAAGAGCGGCGGTCTGCCGCTGCTGTGCCGAAACCGCATTGGCGGGATAGTTGGTTCGATTCCTGTGCTCGGAGGGTTGTTTTTCTTTAATTCTTCTTACTTCTTTCCCCCCCATCCCACACACACACACACACATATACACACACATATACACACACATATATAAACACTTACATATACACACACGTACATGTAAAATCCGAATTACCCCTCAGTCACGCCAGTTAAAGGTTGAGTAAGGCCGGCTGCCTTCTGAAAAGTATTCTACGCTGGTCACTCGCCAGTCAGTCGACTTCCTGATAGACTTATGGGTAAGCACATAACCAAAGGATCTTAGCCTGAGAGGGGTGCTGACCTGGGCTGTCTGTGGCTTATGACCGTGCCTTGAAACCCACGTTAACCTGTAGGTCTAGTCGCTAAATACCCTTAGTTGCTGATGCACCTCTAACCATAACACCTTTATCTTTACCTTTTAATCAGACCACTGTACCAATTTCATGTACATGTTTTTTTTTGTTAAAACCCCGTTCCAACAACTTATTTCGTAAAACATATATTGTGGAACTTTCTTTTACTAAGATTTAACAATAATAACTACCCTAGTCCAGTAATAAAGATTCAAAATTTAGCAGTGGTCGTTAACGTGTTAATAGATTTTTTTCTGTAATGTATGTTTTCATTCTATTCTCTCATTTCATTCTATTGTTATTTCAGTTTAGTATATCTATTATGATTTTGTAAATTCTGACTTATTAGGCAATCTGTCTTTTAAAAGCAAGAAGCTGCAAATTTCTTACATCTAAAAGAGCTACAAATAATGACAATGAAGAGTAATAATAAGTAAATAAGTCTTTGTGGTCCGAGTCCGAGGGTATGCATCTTTTAAGTCTTCTAGTTGACCAACTTTGATCCGAACAATTAAAATATCTTGTTACAAAACTTTGTTAATGAAAACCTGAAACCAATAAGCCATCAATTTAATTTAATTTTAAGCTAAACTGTTTACGTTTGTTAAAGATATACTTCTTCCACGGAATTTTTCGGTCAAGGTACATGTTAAAATATTTGGTGGTAAGTATAATTTCGGCAAACTTTTGCTCCAAAATGCTTTGTTGATTGAATTATTGTTCATTAACGAGTTTTATCATTGGTTAAATTAGGATTAACAGTAATGTTATGATAGATCCGAAAGTTTTTTTATCATGAGACAAATGGGACCTAATTTATTACTTAGTAATGTTTAGTAATACATTCTTTAGTAATATTTATGTAATGAATTACGTCAAAAATGGATTATCCCTAATCGGCCGAAAACGTATTTTACAATTATCAGATTTATTAAACCTTGTAAGACTTCTTAACAAGAGGAGAGAAGAAGCCATAATGCACACTGGGTAATTAATTTCACAACCACCCCGACCATGTTTATACATAGTTTGTTAAATACTGCTATGATGAAAAAGTAAAGTGACTTTAAATAAAACACAAAGTATTTAGTTTTTTTGTTCAAATTTATTTTGTTTCCTTCAAAGTAATACCATTTCACTGCAATATACTGAATCCAATGTTTTTTTTCCAGTATTGGAAACTCTTTTTATACTCGACTTCTTGTAATTCCTTTAAAGCGGCGAGTGAACTCTCTTGAATGATTTCTTTGACTTTTAAATATTGTCGAATAACACATGTCAACAGATTTAAATTTTCTTGAGGTAACATTGATGAAAATAGGTGTATATGAAGCATTTTGTAGTTCTAAATCCGAAAATGATAAGCTAGTTACTGCAACACGTACAATTTTTTTATTACAGAGGGTGGGGCAAAAAGGAGACGACATATTTTTATAATCTAATATATATTTAATGTCAACATGTAAAACTAGTTCAATCTATGCAAATACATTACTGAGGAGTGTGTGAATAAAACATATATTACATGAGATGTTATCAGCGACAAAAACGTTCACTTGTTCCTCTTGTGTTTTATAGCATTATCTATTTTTAAAAACCAGCAGTAGTCGCTTAACATAGATGGGTTGCAGCGTCTCTGGCAACCATCTCTGACCCCCTGTTCGTCACTTACTGTACCCAAATTTTCCGGAAAAAATCCAAATGGGAGTTGTAGAATGCATTTTAAGGACTTGCGACACCCCAGTATTTGATAGACTTTCAAGAGTTCATCTATGACATTTTTTTTGCTGTATCTTTCTTCTTAGACAGAAATCCTTTCATTACACTTACAAAACACTTCCAAGCTGCCAATTCATTTTCATTTAATTTTTCTTCAAAACGGAAATCATCTAGAAGTTTCCTTATTTGACGTCCTTCTTTTAGTTTTGCATCACTTAATTGAGACAATATTTCTTTTAGGTACTTGAAACCATTACCTTCTTGGTCCATGTTTTTGACAAAGTTTTTTGTTAGTTCAAGCTTAATATGGAGAGGTGGAAGAAGCACCTGTTTTGGATTAACAAAGGGGGGCATATTTTATGTTTGAAGTACCAGGTTCAAAAGACGTACTAAGAGGCCAATCTTTCTTACTATAAAGTTCTTTTGTTGCTCTACTGTCCGATAGGCACATAAAAAATAGCAATACTTTGTAAAACCCCCTTGAAGTCCTAGCAATATGCCTATCACTTTTAAATCCTTACAAATATCCCACTGATACTGTTCATATTTAACGCGATTTAGTATGGTTGCTAAGTTGAAATAGGTTTATTTCATTGCCACTGAATGAGCTGAAGGAATAAATGGGTTTTTGTTTCCATTATGAAGCAAGATTGCTTTTAATCTGTATTTCTATGAAAATACGCCAGTCGGACGGTACATGTTCCATATTAAGCTCATTCATTAAACCATCAATATCACAATAGACTGGATACTGAATTTTGACTTTTTGCATTTTTGAAATCCCTTCTGTTTTAGTAATACAAAAGAAGCAATCACTTACATGATCAGTAGGTTCTCTCAACATCATTTTCCTTGCGATGCCTCCATTGCACTAAATTTACGTAATAACGCACGCAGCAAATATGAAGAGTCCGACTTTTATCTTAATGTCCAATTTGGCACTTAAAATATAAAGGGTTTATTTTGATAAACTTTTTTGACTTCCTCGGATATAGATCTAGCTTGTGACTTTAAATAAATCGTCGGCATATAACTTATCGGTCGATTTTTATAACATCAACGACTAGAACTTACCACTTACCACTTACAAAACAATAAAATTGCTTTATAAAGCTCGTAGAATACTGTGGAAATACCTCCTCTATGGTCTTGTGGTAATTTCTAAAGAAACAAGTAATTTTAATGATTCTGTAAACGGTTTTTTTTATATAATAACTACCTAAATGAAATACAAAAAGAGCAGTCTCATCAATGTTACAACCTGTGTAATTATTGCGGTGTGCGATGGCGAGCTATCGCGATGCAAAAACCATGAATTGTTTTGCTATATATATAAATATATATATATATATATATATATATATATATATATATATATATATATATATATATATATATATATATATATATATATATATATATATATATATATATATATATATATATATATATATATATATATATATATATATACCAACCAGCATTGAACCAGCGTGGCAGATTACGGTCCATATCTTCAACACGGTATTACAATATGGCAGTAAAACCTAAAACACGGCCCTTATTCCTCGGAGGCCAAAGAGCAACTATCTACGACAGCGGGAAGACCTGCCCCAAGGTAGAGGGTGCTAAGAATCACCGGGTTAGATCAGGCTGCCATTGGACTTTTAACATGGTTACGTTTAATATACGGACTATGAAAACGGAGGCCCGATTACAAGAACTGTTAATCGAACTTGACAAGATACACTGGGATATTATTGGGCTCAGTGAAACACGAAGAAAGGGCGAAGAGTTAATTAAACTGGAACCAACTGGAAATCGAAAGCTGAAAGTAGTAAACAGTGTAGTAAAATTTGAAAGTACATCTAACCGACTAGCCCAATGCGCCATTCAGCTGAACAAAAAGTTTAGGATTCAGATTGTCCAAGTTTATGCACCAACTATAAGACATAGGGATGAGAAAATTGAGGAATTTTGCCAGCTTTTTGCCCAGCTTTTATACAAGGAGAAATGTAGGTACAAAATCCTGATGGGTGATTTTAATGCCAGAATTGGATCAATTAGAACCGGTGAAAATGCAACTGGCCTATATGAAACTGGTGAGCGAAGCCATAGAGGTGAGAGATTGGTTGGTTTTGCTGAAGGACAAGAACTTTATATTATGAATTTATTCTATAAGAAAAATATCAGCTGAAAATGGACATGGAAAAGTCCATCTGGACTCACAAGTGAAATTGATTACATCATGATCAACGATAAAACAATATTTAGCAATTGTACTGTCCTTAACAATTTAAATGTTGGAAGTGACCACCGAATGGTATGAGTAAAAGTCAGAATTAACGGTCGAAGAGAGCGCGAAAGAATGGTAACGTCAAGGAAGGGCAAAGTGGATTTTGGGAAATTGCTGGAGAGGGGCAGCGATTGTGAGATTGCTTCATCGTACTGCTTTTCTGTGCTTTGCTGATATGAAGAAATCACCAACAATGTGCTTCAAAGGGCTGCTTCAATAGCACAAGAAGAAAAATGTGTCAAACAGACAAAAATCTCCAGTAATACCATTGATTTAATTAAGAAACGACGGACAATGAGAAATGCAAGAAGTCCCTTTGGCAGGGTCGAGTACGCTGAGCTCTGCAAAAGTATAAGAACACGTATCAGAGAGGATATGGGCCGGTTCAACATTCGGCTAGTGCAAAAAATCCTGGAAGAAAAGGAAGGAATTCACAAAGCTAAACAAGAAGCTGAGAAATAAAAAACGCAAATGTATGCCTTAATGCGTGAGTATGGTACAATGTGTAGGAAAGATCAGAACCAATCAAAGACAACAATATCCACGGAACAACAAATAGAAGATATTCTAGTGGAGGAAGTAACAAATGCTATAGAATCGATGAAAAACTGTTGAAATGCTAAAAGCTGGTGGTCAGACGTTACATAAAATACTAGTAAAATTATATTCAAATTGCCTCAAGGAACAAAAAGTACCTGACTTATGGAAAAATGCAGAAGTGATCTTTTTACATAAAAAAGAAGCACAGGAAGATTTAAAGAACTACCGTCCAATAAGCGCTCTATCAGTAATGTATAAAGTTTTAACTAAGATAATATTTAAAAGAATATTAAGAAAACTGAAAGACGCACAACCAAGAGAACATACAGGATTCAGAAGTGGATTCAGTACAATGGATCACATCTAGGCTGTACAGTAGGCCATAGGAAGGCATAACGAATACACCATACCACTGTGCATGGCTTTTATCGACTATGAAAAAGCATTTGACTTCATCTCACAGCATGTCATAATGGATGCACTGCTTAGCCAGGGGGTAGATACGACCTGTGTTATTTACAACTTTTTGTTAACGTACTGGTAGATCCATAATGTCGTTTTGGCAAAAATTAGCATTTATTGGTAAATTCTGTCATTTTAAAAGATTTCCTCTTTAAACAATTTTGAAGGGGAGGGAGAGGAATAAAGGGAAGTCCAAGGGTGCGATGTCCGGTAAGTAAAATGGATATGGTAAAACATCCCAATTAAAGCTCAATTATTTTTTTCTGGGTCCTGATGAAATGTGCGGTTGTACATTGTGATGATGAAACACGACGCCTTTCCTGTTTGTTAATTGCTGTTTGTTTTTAACCGATATAATTGTGAATAGTAGAGGTGGTGGTAATTGTTTGATTACGCTGAGGAAGCTCAAAATATATGGGTCCCTTCCAATCCCACTAAGTGGAAAGCATAATTTTCTTCGAACGAACGCTAACCCTGGCTACCCTTATCATTTTTTTGTCTCACGTTGTCGTACACAATCCACTTTTCATAACCAGTTACCATCATTTTTAGAAATGTAGACTGATATTTTTCGAATATTTTAGCGAAAGATCGCAAGATCCAGCAAGTTTCGCTCGTTAAGCTTGTGATAGACCCACTCATCGTATTGGCAGATGTATCCAATTTTTTAGATGGTCAAAAAAGGTTGAATTGTCAAATTTAACCCATTTGCTATCTCATGGATTGTGGTGTATGGATCCTCGGCCATTATGGCTTTTATTTCCTCGACATCAGTGCTTGAATGATGGCCTTGGACGGACAAAGCGATGTCGGTCTTTCAGGTCAACATCTGCGAACCTGTACTGACCAAATCTGCTGTCAAGTCAAGTACTGACCAAATCTGCTGCAATCTGCCATCAATGAAAAAAGTCCTATAGTATTCTTGCCACTAAATCCCATCCAAATATTTAACTTTTGAGGATACTGTGTATAAACTTTCTCCATCCAGTGCGGATTAGTATCAGCCACGTATCTACAAACCAAAATTTAGATTATTTATTTTTAAAATTATGTAAAGTTTAAGTAACACTGGAATGTATCACTCAACGTAGTGATTGTGTGAAATGGATTGAAGGAAACCTGACTAGATTTTCATATACAATTCTTTCTAAATTATCTTAAAGGAATACGTAAAATACTAAATAACCGTGTACAAGATAAAAAAATCTAAGGAATTTTATCCAATTTGGAAATATATGTGACTGGAATTGGAGCGTATGGAAATGGATGACATGTGGTCTCAACAGGATTGCGTTACATAGCGCAGAGGTGACGAAACAACTGATTTTTCTCATACATAATATAGATCACGCGTTCTCTCCTTCAAACATATATTCTTGTAGTTTTATTATTCCACAGTTTCATCCAAATTCTGACAAAAAAAACGTATTTTTAAGAAGAATATAAAAATAAAACGCAATCATGATTTTTAGCGTCAGGCAATAAACATATACATAACATAAATATTTTCCATTGGCGTTCAATTTGCAATAATATTGGCTTTTATCTGGTCAAATATCATAGCGATATTATTTTGTGCTTTGAAACAAATATCCTGTTACATTCGTCGGCCAATTGCGATATTTTGTCGATATTTCTTTTCTTTTTTTCCATTGGGAATCCTAGGATATTTTCGTGATTTAAACAACTTTAACCTCGAAATAAGGGTAATCGAAAAGATACCAATACATTGATTCTCGGATTGGGCTTTAACTTTTTCTCAATAAAGTTTTTATGTTTTTTTACAGCATGTAGAGCTTAGGTGATAAATTGATACTATAATTGATATTATTTAGAAGGGGATAACATTAATTCTAGTTGATGTCAATTATAAATTACCCCCCCCCCCCCCCCTGGCTACGCCCGTGGAAGGGGATAATATTAATTCTAGTTAATTTCACGTTATTCACGTTAACATTATGTGTCTTATAGGTCAACATTTAGACTTGGTAAAAGAAGCTTGAACAGCAAAAATAATGATAACTCCAGAAAACATCCTTCACAGGAAAGAGTGTTCTCACACATACAGCTTTTACTAAATACAATTAAAAAAAGAATGAGCCGTACGGTCTGGATGTATTAGGTTTTCTCTTCTTTTATCGAAAAATTTTCGGATTGTTCAAAAATGCCTTCTGCATATGCTTAGGTGGTCGTAATCGTGGAATAGGATCATTGAGGTCTAATGTTTTGATTTATTTTATGTTGACTCTTTGGAATTATTCCAGTTAATAACAGAATATCCCATTATTTTCTTCCCATATTCTTGGAGTTCTTTATAATTAAATATTTTTTCAGTATGTTTCGCTGCTAAATTGTTGTTGGTGGGGTTTTATATCTATAAGAATGTAATGCATTCAAATTTTATCGATTTTTTCTTTTCATTTTATTATTATTTACCACCATCTTCAATACATCAATTCAGCTCCTCTCATTTAGCATAAGGTATTACAAACACGTCTGCAAGAGAGCTGCACGTTGTCCAACTATGGCCATAAAGAGGGATTCTTAGGTTTTACAGGTTGCATGAAAATGTCTTGCTCGTAAGGCCTTCGATGGATATACGGATACAAGGGTTGCTAATTATGTATCCAGAATAATAAAGAAAAACAAATATTTATCATTGAAATGGTTTTATTGTTTTTCAAAATATTCTCCACGATGATCGAAACACTTTTGCCTAAGTTTGAATCAATTTTCATAGCACTTTTTCCATTCCAATTAAAGTATCTCCAAAACCTGCATTTTGAACGCATCAACCGCTTCTTCTGGCGTCGAAAATCGTTGATCATTTAGTTTATTCTTCACAGACGAGAACAAAAAGAAATCATTGGGTGCCAAATCAGGACTGTACGGCAGATCACCCATCAATTCGATGTCTTGACCGGTCAAATATTGAGTTGTTCGGACCGATGTGTGAGAGCTTGCATTGTCATGGTGAAGAATGATCCTGGCTGTTTTTTCTTATTTCTTCAAAAACTTCGGGCAAACAAATAGTTGTGTACCATTTAGAAATGACCGTTTCATTTATCTCAAAAAAACAGGCGACCATTTGCTTCAAAGTGCTCCGCGAATAACTTTTGTTGGGTTTGGCTCATTTTGAAAGACCCATACAGTCGACTGCTGTTTGTTTTCGGGTTCATACGCATAGATCCAAGATTCATCAACTATGTAGATATTATACACAGCTTTTGACGCACTAAATTGTATTTTTTGAAAATTGATTTTTATTTGCATCAATCGATACGATTAATCAAATAATGCGGAATCCAATGCGCACAAATTTCTTTTATGGCTAACTGTTCATGTAAAATCTTGTGTTTGCTTGTCATACTAATGCCCAGGGATGCCTAAATCTCACGGTATATCACATGACAATCTTGCTTTATCAGTCCGCGTAGACTATCAATGTTTCCTGGCATAACAACCCATTTTGGACATCCGAGGACGAACGTCTGCCACAAATTAATTCACTAAACTAGTGATATACAATGGTTTTACATCTAAGACCACCATGCTTCATCGTCAAAAGTCGAAGTAAATTAATCGATGCGCTAAAGCATCACACGGAAATTCTCACGAGTTAATTACATTTTTTGACTGAGATGAAATTTTCAAGTCACTAAACAACGCAAATAGCCTTCGTATAATAAAACGTTCTGAGTACGTATATACTCAACAATATCAAACTTTACGATGTATACATATGTCAGATGGCGCCTAGCAACACCACTATTGCCATTTCCGTATAAATAAATAGCAACCCTCGTATAACGATAGGCAATATATAATTTATGCAGCTACTGATTCTTTAGGTCAAATGCCAGATATTTATACTCGCTGACTTTTTATCTCGGTTCTCCCGATGTTGTAAAAAACAGCACTGCGATGTCAATTATAAAAGCCCACTTCTCGTTTTTTTTCTGACTCAAACAATATCTGGTCTATTATAATCAACGGTTCGATCAGTTGTTATTTAGTCTATGTATGTTATTATATTACCATGTTGTACAAAGTTTCTGCTCAGCTAAAATAGAGTGAATCTTTAATACACAAGTTATCTCAATGAAATTTCAGAATGTAACTGAGGCACAACCGAATTATTTCTCTAACAAGAAAATAATTATAAGGAACATTTTTACAATAACGTTTTTATTTTAATTGCTTTTCTCTGTAGGAATACAATTTCAAAATAAGTTATGAGCATTTCAATTTTCTTTCACAAGACTTGAAGGGATTGATCATTAAACACCAAATAACTTTTTTTTTCAATCATAGTTATTTTTCAATCAGTTATATAAAGAAATCTTATCAAACGAGTCACCTGTAATAGAAAAAATTGTAAAAGTTTGGAAAAGATGTAAAGAAAGTTTTTTTATATAACCTCTGATCTGTGAAATAATGTTGAATTAGGTAAGAATAAAATATTTAGTCGAGCACTTAAGCAAAAATAATTATATAAGAATATTTCTTGTTCTTATATTATTTTAATGAGATATGTTACAAAAATGTTTCGCAGACTTAATATATTCATGATAAAATAAATATTTCACAAAACTTTTGCCTGTTTGGAAAGACTTTTTAATTTATATTGAAATAAAATAATGAAAATATTTTTATAGATTAAAAGCTAGCGTATAAAATAATATATAAAACATTAGTGTATGCAAATATAATATAACAATATAACAAAAATATAAATATTTACCATTTCAGCATGTGATAATTTCATGATGTTAAATCAGAAATATGATGGTATCTCCTATTAAACATTTCTGGTGTGTTATGAAACTTTTGTATGATCTGGCCTTGTCTTGACGCAGTTTACCTTTTTTTATCCATTATTTCTGCCTTTTGGGGTTTTGGAATCATTACATTTTTCAATGGGTAACTGTTCATATTTTAATCAATAGTTCAGTTAAATTCGATGAGGTTTACTGAGGATGGTTGCGGCATTTTCTCGATGGAAATTCATACTAAATTGTATAAATAAAACAAAGTTGTCTAATTTCCACTTATATTTTTCAGAAATAGAAATAGAATAGAAGGTCAACCGTTTAGTATGAATAAGAAATATCAGAGGGAAAATATTATCAAATCTGAGTTTTTTAAAAATATGAGAATTCTTAATATGGAACAAAAATTAGCAAATACAACCCACAATAAAACAGAAGAAAAAAAAACGAAGAAGCTACAGTGTAGCGAAACGCGTTATGTTTAAGAGAACAATATAAGTGGAAATTAGACAACTTTGTTTAATTTATACAATTTTGATAAGGTTTACCACTAAACACCAAATTATTTAACGTCTCGACGAGCGTTTCGCTAACCATGTGGGCATCATCACAAGAGATAATTCAATCTCATTGAAATCTTGAATAGATTGAATCATCTCGTGGTGATGCTCACATGGTTAGCGTAACGCTCGTCGAGAAATTAAATAAAGTGACTAGTATTTAGTTATAAATCTTTTCGAGCTTAGTGTTTCACACCGAAGGTTGCAATAGAAGAATTAATAGTTCGGTTGTTTAGATGTCCAAAAGAAAAACGAATGTTTATTTATTTTCCTTTCTGCAGTTACACATTCTAACATATGGAATGAGTAATTAGGATATTATAATACTTTTTCGAACTGTGTTGATACCTCGTTTAGTACTGGAAATATTATTTGAAATGCCCTTGCTAGAAAGTCCCTTCATTGTAATTTAAGACTTCGAGAACAAAAAAGTAATCAGAGAGATTACAAAAGCTATTGAGCCAAAAATTAATAAACGACGGAACTTTTTTGTGAGGATGCAATATTGCGCAGACATAATTCAGATTCATTACAATTTCGTAAAAACAAACAAGCAAAACAGAATCAAGTAAATAAATCATATATTTTTTGTAACGACCAAACAATTTCGATAGATAATTTCTTTAGTTTTTCAGTAGTATTTATTATTATCACGTTGTTCCTTTTTGAATTTGAATCGTTGAAATATTAAATAATTTAAACTTTAAATTAAAACTTATAATAAGTAGCTAAAAAAGCCTGTTTTTAATAAATAACTTCTGTATTATCAAATACTTTGAAATTTAGTCAGATTCCCAAACATTTTTAATAAATAATATGAATAATATTGAATCCCTAATATTTGAATCCTTAACTTGTTATAAAAATTATTGATGGATGGTATTGTAGCATCATTCATTTTAGCTAAATCATCAATATCTTGTTAATAAATCCCCTTTCTTGTTAATAGTTTAAATTTGTCATTACTTAAATGGGAAAATTCTTATTTTAAAATTTTACAATCATCTGGTTTCATGGTGGATAGCACAGTATCAAGTGATGCCCCTAGGAATCGAAACGAATCGATAAATCTCAACTTTATGCTATTATCATAATCGCTATGAGTAAAGGAAATGTATTTTTCTTTATTAGTGAGTAAAATACTAATCTGAAAATTGTTGTTGTAGCCGGAGAGGTTGTGAAATACAATGGGTACTATGAACAACTTTACAAGCACATTTACGGTCACTTTTGAAATGAGTGTCTCATCCTATGAGGATTTAATAACCAGCGTTATGGCTATATGTTTTTGAGGCTTTCTTGTATTCATATCCACATCATAATCAACCGGTTTTATTTGATACTTAAAAGCAGCATAAATTACAAACGGGATTTTCTTGTTTATAAATTATTTGGAATATACATTTCGTGAAAAAATTAACATTTATCACACCATTGTTGCCAATTTCGGATACATAAATAGCAACCCTTGTATAGAATACTTAAGACACCTTGCCACAAAACATAGTTTATTTAATTGTGTCCATATTTCATAGAGTCCAGAGTATTATAATACTCTGGACTTATACACGATGGATTTACATCAAATGTAAACGGAATTTAGTTTTCTTGATAATTTATCATTAAATAATACCATCTTCGCCAGCATTTTCCATATGAGGTGTAATGATATCTGGCGAGTCACCTGATAAGAGTGGATTATAAGAAAACTTCCTCCGCTTTTTTTAATAATAATATTATTCAAATATTTGCTTATTGCAGTGTTACAAATGTTTGCCTATTTTTTTAAATTCCATTTACATTTTATAATAATTGTGACTCTTATCAATGGCTGACTGCTTTTCTGTGCAACCACAGCAAACAGTGATTTTTTGGGGACGTAATGTTCTTTTGTTAATCTTTCTTGGATTTTCTTCATTCCGTATATGGAAATATATGTTTGTTTATATATCCGCTTAAATGAAAATGCGCTTTATGGCTACATATAGAGAAAAATATTTTTCACAGTTTCTGTATGCTATTCTGCACTGCTCTGCACATAAATAGTGATTAGTAAGTATGTTTAACATCAAGACGGAAGAAAATATATAAAAATATGTACTAGGTGGTTATTAACTGCTAAAAAACTCATTGTTTAGGAACCCTGTATTTCCTAAATATAAGTTGAACGTTAGATAATATATCAGTGGCGGCTCGTGGGTTTTTAAAGTGGGAGGGCATAGAATAAAATAGTGCTACTGAAGATTTGTTTTGCTTTCCCCTTCCTCCTTTTTAGTTTTTGTGCTCTTGAAACTCTATACAGGAGGTGAACCAGGAAAATGAGTTAAAGGAAAGAAACTAAACGGAAATAAAATATGGTGTTTTGCTCTAAAATTTTGTTTACTGTGATAAATGCTGGAGGGGCGGCGCATCAACGCCCTCCCTCACGAACCTCCACTGTAATATTTTGACATTTAGATCGGAAATATAGTTTTCATTTTAATAATCTATAATTACTCTTTTGATTTTTAGATATATTCTACCGTTGCTCAAAACCATGAAATTGTGACATCTAACAATGATCTCCCTAGTTCAAATGACAATAGTTGGTAAGTTGTTTTTGTTAGCATTATAAGTAACAATAAAGTCTCTTTTAAAAAATATTATGATTTGTGTAATATCTTTTTTTCTAAATTTATTTTAGCAAAATTCTTCTTTAAGTATTAAGTTTCTACTTAGAGAACAAGTTTAAACTATTTGTAAATTAATTGGATAAGTAGAAATCTAGTCATTGCAAGTGTTCTTGAACTTCTTGTTTTCTTCATTTCCTCTTTGCCTTATCAAGTGCGGCAGTTCTAAAATTCGCCATGTCTGTTTTCAAAAATTCTGTCTCTTGGTTTACCTGACATAGTTGTCTATGATAGTTGTTGATTGATTTATCCATTACTCTATGATAGATCATTTTTAAACCGAATAAAACAAATTTTTTACTTTGTTATCTATCACTTTTATTTTTAACTTTGTATGACTACAGTTTAAAAGTTATTCTCCTTGTATGCCTTTACAATCACGGTTATTTTCCCTTATTTTTCAGTTATGCCTTTTTGGTTTGGCTGGTTCATAATTTATGAATTTTTTAATAGCAGAGGTCAACAAATTTAAACTTTTGAGGCACCCTTGATGAAAATAGGTGTATATGAAGTATTTTGTAGTCCTAAATCCGAAAATGATAAGCTAATTACTGTAACACGTATAGTTTTTTTTTGTTACAGGGATCGGTGGTGGGAAAAAAAGGAGACGACATATTTTTCCAATCTAATATTTATTTAATATAAATATGTAAAACGTATTAAATATATACAAAGACTTTACTGAGAATTACGTGAATAAAAAATATATTACAGGAGATATCATACAGCGACAAATACTTTCACTTTTTACTCTTGTGTTCTGTAGCATTATCTTTATTTTAAAACCAGCAGTAGACACCCAACATAGATAAACTTCAGCGTCCCTGGTATCTTACTTCCATCCTCCTGATGTACTGGTGAAACCTCTCTCCTTGTTCGTCGCTTACAGCACTTAAATTTTCTGGAAAAAAATCCAAATGGGAAATTAAAAATGCATTTTTGAGGATATGCGACACTCTAATATTTCATAATCTTTCAAAAGTTCATCTATGAGGTTTCTATAGTTTTCATTTCTCTTGTTGCCCAGAAATTCTTTTACTACATTTCCAAGCTCCCAATTCCTTTTCATTTATTTTTTTTTGAAAACGGAAATCACCTAGAAGCTTCCTTATTTGAGGTCCAATAAATATGCCTTCTTTTAGTTTTGTATCACCTAATTGAAGAAATGTTTCTTTTAGGTACTTGAGACCATTACCTTCTTTGTACATGGCATTGACACAGTTTTTCATTAGTCCAAGCTTAATATGGATAGGCGGAAGAAGCACCTTTTTGGGGCTAACAAGGGGGACATATTTTATGTTTGTACCAATCAGGAAGTTGTGGATCAGATCCTGATGAAGAATTAGAATTACCGGAAAACATTTTGTCCAGGTTTAAAGGGGCAATCGGTACCGGTAGTTCCTGGGATATTAATCTAGTTTGTGACTTTAAAATAAATCTTCCGCATATATAATAAAACTTATCAGCTGGATTTTTGCAAAATCGACGACTAGAACTTGCCATTTTATATAAAATCGACTTAAACACTTGATTGTACTGTGAATGAGACAGAGACAAACTAAACTACAGAACAGAATAGTTTCGTAGAATAGTGTGGAATTACCACCTCTGCGGTTCTGTGGTAATTCCTACATTATCCAATCCAAAGTCAAGTACAAATAATTTCAGTGATGTAATGGAGCAGCTGGTACTTGAAAATGGGACGGAAAATGGGACGTGCTAGACCATTTATGTGAAAAGGTGTTTTAATAACTACCTAAATGAAACGCAAAAAGAGCATTCTGATCAATGTTACAAAAATCATGTCGACCTGTATAATTTTTATAGAGGTTAATATGCTTGTATCTCTTTTGCTCATCAAAAAATTATTATTTTGAGCTTATACCATTCTTTTATCATTTTCGGTGTGAACTTTACCGGCTTTATGATTATTAGTTAACGGTCATTCAAGCCAATAAGTTATTATTCTAATTAGGAAAAAGTAGGTATTGAAATGTTAATCGTTTTTAATTCGCGGCATTTTAAATGCATCTAATACATTTTTGTAATTGTTTTATTGGTTCTTGGTTTTGATAAATCTGTAAATAGTTGAAGTTATTTTGATTCCATAATATCTCCAATTATATAATTTTTTGTATTTTAATTTTGAGTTTGTAATTGATTTAATATTATTGACGGATACATGAGTTTTATTAGTTTTAGATATATTGTTCTACAATCTTATTTAAATTCAGAGAAATTAAATATCATGATGACTATCATAGACATTAAACTATCCTAGTGAATTTCATCTTCGGACTGCAATATTTCCTGTGCATAAATGACCGAAATTAATATACTTACTAATAATACTTTTAGGTATGGATATTCTCTAGTAACTTTGTATCTGTTTTTATATAAGTTATATGTTATAAGATTTTCCTTCAGATTGAATTATATTTAATTGAATGATGAAAATAATACTGCCTTTCAAATTGTGCTAGTTAATCGTTATCGTGATTATGACCGTGTATTACAGTAATGAACACAATATAAAAAATAACTCAGCATAAAAAACTTTTTTTGTATTTCTTTTCATCTTTCTGGAAGGAATTGAAATTGAGGTGGGCAGGAAATTGAAACGAGGCGTTGTGAAGAAAGATGGACCAAAGCAATTCTGCGATGGATACCGCTTGATTATAAACGTCCACGAAGAAGACACACGATAGATGAATGATATCATCAAGTATATTGAACCCGAATGGCAGAGGACAGATGGACTTTTCCATGTTCATTGTCTGTTGATATTTTTTTTATAGAATGAATTAATAACATAAAGTTCTTGTCCTTCAGCAAAATCAACCAATCTGTCACCTCTATTGTCTCGCTCGCCAGTTCCATATGAGCCAATTGCATTTTCACCAGTTATTGTTTTTCCAATTCTGGCATTAAAATCATCCATCACGATTTTGTACCTACATTTTTCCTTGTATAAAAGCTGGGCCACATTATCTTAAAATTCCTCAATTATGCAAGCTTATGTACCAACTATAAGCCATAGGAATGAGGCCCCTATGGCTTATAGTTGGTGCATAAGCTTGGACTATTTAAAGCCTAAACTTTTTATTTAGCTGAATGACGCATTGGGCTAGTCGTTCAGATATACTTTCAAATTTTACTACACTGTCCTTCAGCTTTCGATCGATGAGGAATCCAATTCCTCCACGTGGTCCATTCTCCGTACCTCGGGTGTAGAGGACGTGTCCAGTCGGTTCCAGTTTAATTAACTCTACGCCCTTTCTTCGTGTTTCACAGAGCCCATTAATATCCCATTGTATGTTGTCAAGTTCAATTAACAGTTCTTGCCGTTTTCCTTCCGTTTTCATAAACGTAGCAATGTCAAAAGTTCAATTGGCAGCCTGATCTAACCTGTGATTCTTAGTTCCCTCTGCCTTGGGGCAGGTCTTCCCGCTGCCACAGGTAGTTGCCCCTTGGTCTCCGGGGAATGTGGGCCGTGATTGAGGTTGTACTGTCATTTTGAAATACCATGTTGAAGGTATGGACGGTAATCTGCTACGCTGGTCCAATGCGGGTTGGCAGATTTTCGATCATGTTAGTCTGAGGCCTCTGCCTTGACCTGTCAGATGGCATAGCTCAAAGCTTTATTGCCCTAAACCCCTTCAAACCCCTTTACCACGTCAAGGTCTGATCCACAAAGGGGCTACTTCTTGACTTAGAAGACCCATTATTATTTTTTCTCTTTGTTTATAGAATGTAAATGATTTTATAAAGCATGGAGGGCATATGTTGTTGATCAAGTAGCTAATGACCATAAACTAATGACGCAGAGGTAAAGAACCAACGGTACTGTATATATATATATATATATATATATATATATATATATATATATATATATATATATATATATATATATATATATATATATATATATATATATATAGCCATGTTGGTTTCTCTCCCTAGACAGATGAAATATTGTAGTATAAAAGTAGTAAAATACCTTTAGTCATTCGTTCAATCTACGGTTTAAGGCCGGAAAGCAGTACCTGAAGACACTTGCTACAAACGCTTGGGGGCGACGTGGAAGGAGCGGGCAATATTTGAGTGGAACACGCGTGAATTTTCCGGTTTTTCAATACAATCTTATTGTTTATAAGCATATAGACTAAGCATTATTATCTGTTATGTTTTTTAGGTAATATAAAAATTCATTTAAATGATTGATTAGTTTACAGTCAATCTTTATCTAACTTTTAATAATTTGTTAATATATAAATATATATCAATCTATAAATATCACACTCAATAATATCTATTGTTGACTGAAATGAATTAGTAATATATTAGTAAGGATAGAGTGAAAACTTCGATATGTTTCCAATAGATCGGGGATCGATCACAAGGGTGATTGTATTGCTGAAAAGTAGCTTCTTTTCTAATAATACTCCAAGAATTTCAAGCCGATAGGGCATTTATTTTTATTTTGACACTTTTCGAAAGCATTAAATTGCGATTTTTTGCTGCCATAGAAAAAAGCGAATTTGGTGTGTTGATTTATAATTACTTTTTGCATGGAAAAACTATCGCGCAAATTAAAGAAATGTGGAAAAACTATTATGGGTATTCTGTTTCTTTACATTTCATGATTCATTGGTTTAGAGAGTTTCTATGTAGGAGAACCAGCACGAGTGATATTCCGCGTTCAAGGCACGCCATTATAGTCACTGCTGAGGAAATGATCAACAAAACTCATGATATCGAGTTGGCCGATCGTAGAGTGAAGGCTAGAGGGATTGTTGAGATGATAAACATCTTGGATGAATGCGTACGGAACATCCAACATGAACATTTTAGTATGATAATTTAGTTATACATATGTCCAAAAGTTTGGAATATTCAAACACTTCACTTTTATATTAATATTAAGTCAACTCTTACTGGTAGCAAAATGAAATTCGACTTCACATGACCAAATGTGTGAAATTGATTTATTATTTTAGACTCAAAAAATTATAATGTACCAACTGCCTTCAAAAGTAATCTAAAAATAAAATAAAAAACTTTTAATAAAACAAATAAGCAGTAGTTCTTACATGGGCCTGTATGCATGCCTGTAGATGATTTGGCATGCTGTCGATTAAATGATCAATTTGGGATTGTGGAATTCTCTCCCATTCTTCACGAGCGGCATCTTTTAGCAGGGTAAGAGGAGGATTGTTTCGTTTCTTAATGCCTGTTTTCAGAATGTTCCAAGCATGTTCAATGACATTCATGTCAGGGGAATTTGTTGGGCACCCTAACTGAGTTATTCCCTCCTCTTCAAGAAAATTTTGCACTGCTGCTATTCGATGAGGAGATGCGTTGCCATCCATGAAAATAAATCTGTCGCCCACAGGATTTAAAACTTCCCCGATGTACACAGCACCAATGGCTTTTCTCTCCAGGACCAGAAGAGGTGCCCGTGAACCCCTCATGATACCACCCTAAAATATCACTCTCCCACCTACAAATAATATATGCGGTTGAGCTGTTTCTAGACGGGCTTGTCGACCTGGAGCTCTCCAAACTAATGTTGTTCGTGAATCAGAAACCAAGCCTCATCGTCTCTTCGAAGAACATCACTTTATTCCAGTTACGACTATGATCCACCATTTCTCGAGCCCATTCCAATCTTACATTTTTTTGTTGAAGGGTTAGTTTGGGAATACGTAAACGTCTTCTGCGATGCGAATTTACGGCTTTCAGTCAGCGTGTTATCGTTTGTAGTGAAACATATACCCCTTCAAGCCTAACTAGCTCCCCTGATATACCACTTGTAGATTCCAGATGATTTCTTCGAGCCATCATTGATATCTGCCGGTCTTGCGCAGGTGTTGTACATCGTTTTCTACCACTTCTGTGGCCATCCTTTACGTCATTTGTCTCTTGCGATTTTGTATGAATTTTCGATACAGCACTTTGGTAATTACTCTTGATCTTTTAAAATGATATATCATGTTCCTAGGCATTTTTAAACGGATTGACTCGCGTTTGCTAATTGCGATTCCAAAACGGAATCGAGTGACTACCTCACAACGCTGCTTAGACATTTATAAGCGCAGTATGGAAGAGTTTTTGTGGCGGTTTGCGACTGTTGAAGAAATTTGGATGAATCTAAGACGTACTACGAAGAAGGCGAAGACACTTCCATCGGCCGAAAAGGTCATGTCCGCTATGTTCTAGGATTCGTAAGGAAAAGAGGAAGAATCACAGGAGTATTATGCTGCATTATTGGTCAAATTTCACGAATAGTTGGTAAAACGCCCTCGTCTGGCGAGGAAAATAGTGCTGTTCCATTCCGACAACGAACGGGCCTATTCATATCCGCCGTTGCAACAGCGAAATTGGTTAATTTGCAGTACGAATTGATGCCAAATTCACCCTATACACTGGACTTGGCCTCCTCCCATTTTATTCTATTTCTAAAGATGAAGAAATATCTGACTGGACAGAAATTCACATAAAATCAAAAGATCATCGCCAAAATAAAGGATTTTTTACAAAGTTAGGCATACCGTACTTGGGAGTCATAAAAAAGTTGAAAATCATTGGGCGAAGTGTATCGCGCTAAAAGGAGACTACGTTCAATAAATTGAATTTCGTTATTTCATTAAAAAAGTATCTAACTTTTCTCACTATCCTCGTACTATCTGTATAATTATATATTAGATTATGTTTGGGTTGTATCAGGAAACATACTAATTTTTATAACTTTTCTTGGTGTGTTTTAGTGTTTCTGTCCCATCTTCGACAACGATAGATACAAAAATCGAACATGCCTTGGTAAGTATAAATTTACAGTTTACTTTAGCTTATATTTATTTTCTGATAGCATGACAATTGAGAATGGTTTATAGTTATGTAATATATGGCTTCACGGTCAAATTGATAAAGTAAGTTATGATCTATATATTTTAAATTACTAGAACAGATTAATTTACAAAACTGATGTGGGATCTGATCATTACGATGAACTAAATCTGTATTAATCAACTTCAAGCCCTGTTGTTTTACCGACTCGGTGCGCTTTATTTAGTTAAACGGCGAAAGTACATGTTGATTAATTCTTCTATTGGAACCTTTGGTGTGAAACACTAAACTTGAGGGAGAGGGAGAGGGAGAGGGAGAGGGAGAGGGAGAGGGAGAGGGAGAGGGAGAGGGAGAGGGAGAGGGAGAGGGAGAGGGAGAGGGAGAGGGAGAGGGAGAGGGAGAGGGAGAGGGAGAGGGAGAGGGAGAGGGAGAGGGAGAGGGAGAGGGAGAGGGAGAGGGAGAGGGAGAGGGAGAGGGAGAGGGAGAGGGAGAGGGAGAGGGAGAGGGAGAGGGAGAGGGAGAGGGAGAGGGAGAGGGAGAGGGAGAGGGAGAGGGAGAGGGAGAGGGAGAGGGAGAGGGAGAGGGAGAGGGAGAGGGAGAGGGAGAGGGAGAGGGAGAGGGAGAGGGAGAGGGAGAGGGAGAGGGAGAGTGAGAGGGAGAGGGAGAGGGAGAGGGAGAGGGAGAGGGAGAGGGAGAGGGAGAGGGAGAGGGAGAGGGAGAGGGAGAGGGAGAGGGAGAGGGAGAGGGAGAGGGAGAGGGAGAGGGAGAGGGAGAGGGAGAGGGAGAGGGAGAGGGAGAGGGAGAGGGAGAGGGAGAGGGAGAGGGAGAGGGAGAGGGAGAGGGAGAGGGAGAGGGAGAGGGAGAGTAGTGCATTTTTGAGAGTTTGAGTGTAGTACATTTTTCATCGTTGATCACAATTCAATGCTAGTTATTATTTTTCGACTACTTATTATTTTTATTGTTATTGTTAAATAATATATGACACCTCAAATGCTTATATAATTTTCCAATTTTAATAATGCAAATTTATCTTTTTTTTTAAATTTTTTAGGATGTGGTCAAAAATCATCTAACCCACGCCGTGCGTTTGGAAGTCGAAGAACTTAAAGTGAAGATAAATGAACTAGTCGAACGTATATCACATCTGGAATATGAAAACGACGTTCTAAGAGCAAACGTTACACCAGAAGTATTGGCCACTTTGGGAAACATTAGAAAACATTAAAGAGATACAATTTAATTCTTCCATGTTTACTTGTGCTATCGGTTAGCTAAGCTGAGATATTTTCTTTTTCTTTAATTAAGAAAAATTAGCTGTTCCCAAACATTTCACTTCACCTGGCTTTGTACAAAGTTGCTTTTATTTTTAGGTTATGTTTATTCCTTTTTCTCTCTAGGCAATAAAATAACTTTCTCAAATGTCCATTTCTTTAAATAGGCTTATATTTCATAAAATTAGTTGAATTGTTTTTGTTGTTTAATATAAATATAGATTTTTGATACAACTCAAAGTAGAAAACTATTCTTAGATATATGACTGATGATCCATTTTTGTTGATGATATTTAATTCTAATTTTATACGTAATAGATAAAAATAATTATAAAATAATAAGAAAGTTGTTATAGATGTTTTGGCATAACAAAGAATTACATATATAAAATTTCAATATTGATATTTTCATTCCAGCTACTATTTATGTACAATATCATTAAAACATCTTTCTTCCGCCATACTATCGGACCATCGTATTAGGCACAACTGTAACTCATCTGGCTATGTAAAAGTGTTGTGAATAACTGCAGTAACCAAAAATAACGCACAAAAGATCGAATATTCCGAAAAAGATCTCCAGCAGAATGGTTATTCAAAAGCTTTTGTAGAAAATTCAATTACAATAATATCATTACAGATATATAGTGAGTACTAGAGGAAGTATGTACAAAATGAATAGGCATTTTGTTTTTGTACCATAAAAGTTTTATTGTTAAAGATGTAATTCTGGTTTTCCCTATAATAATTTTTGGTTTATCATCTGCTATAATCATCAGTCTTGTCAAAATTTTAATACAAAAATCAAATATTAATTTTTTTGACCAAAACCATTTTGTCTATACTGTCTATAATGGTATACATGTTATGGACATAATCGTATACATATTTATGGACATAGTGAACCACGTAATTATTTATTGTTATTAGACACACAGTTCACAAACAAATTTCTTTGTTTTCTTTGGTAAGTCCGCATATGATGCGTGTGCCTAGCGAAAACATAGCATGCATCGCAGCCAGCCTTCACTGGGTTTAGACCGTGAAAACAAATCATTGCAGTATATGCAAAGACAATCTTCTTCGTCTTTTTGGTTTTTAATTGCCTAAACTTCATTGTATGTGTCATCTTGATCGCCAAAAAGAGCTTTAGTTACTTTGCATTTTCTATTTTCAGTGGGATTTTTAATTGACTGACGATCTTTAATTTCTTCCGTACTAGGAGTTGAAGTCAATAGCAAGAAAGACAAACTTTCCTTTTGGAAGAGGCATTAGAGTTTCTAACAGAGAATGCAAAGAAACTCGAAAAGTGCTAAGTATTTCTTGACTGTCCCTGGTTGATGTTGAAGTTTTAGCAGGCATTCGAGTTTCCACGGAAGCAGGCAATGGGCTTTCAGGCAATGGTTTTTGTTTTTGCTGGCTTAAATAAGTGGTCTGGAAAGATATCAATATTAAGAGGCCAGATATCTGTGCTTCTGAACCTATTGTATGCGTTCTGGACAGTTGCAGTTTTTCCAAAGGCTTGATTGAATAGACTTAGAATCTGTAAGTGTGTTACCACTCGACCTGGGTGAGCTTTCAGCCATTTCAATATTTCGTGGTTAAAATATGTTTCCAACGGTCCATAGAAACATAAAATATATCGAGTGGCTGCATTCGGTTAGTGCAGTGTGGCACAAGGCATAATCCATTATTTTTGGCATATGGCAAACATTCAATACTTTTGTGGGTTGCGTGATCATAAACAATAAGCAGCACCTTTTCTTCCACACTTACCTTCGCATGTGATTGAAAATGGTAGCAATTTATTGAAGTCAGCAGCAGTCATCCATCTAGACTCCTGAACGATTCCCAATGTCCCAATGAGTGCTTCATCTATTAGCTCGTTTTTAATATTCTTCCTAGGGAAAATCATGCATAGAGGAGCATATGAACCGGAAGCATTCATACAACAAACCACGGTCAAATGGACTCCACGTTCAGCAATAACAAGGCATTCCACCTGCTTTCTACCGGCCGTTGGCAAGATTTTCTGGGGCCTTTTGAACTCTGGAAAGTCCAGATTATCTACGTTATAGATCGTATTAGGTGGAAAATTATGAATAATGATTAATTTTTTATAAGCTTTAAAAAACTTCTGAACTTGTGGCTTATTAAACGCTTGGGCCCTGGCTGCAGAAGTAAGTTCTGGCTTTTGCACAGAGATATCTATATTTCTCTTAAGGAATCTTATTAACCATTCTTGCCCAGTTCTTCTTTTTTCAGCGTTAAAGTTATGTGCAAAGCTATTTTTTTCAGCCAACAAAAATACAAATTCTTGTACTGTGCGGGTCAATCCAAATAGTCGAGTTTTTAATAATGTTAAATAGTCTACTAATTATTTTTCGACGGCCGGCGGAACGTTAACTTGAGTCTCCCCAAACCTTTAGAATGAGGTGTTAATGTTATATTTAATCCCAATGCGTGACGTATCAAAGCAGCTTATAGGACATCAAAGGTTTTTGAAGCTGAATCTCCATTCCATTTTATTTTCTTTCACAGCTTTAATGACTTCTTCCATTGATTTTGGCTCCATGATTGTCGATCGGTCTTCCTTTTGTAGTCCCGAGGCAGGTCTTAACAGTAATCTGACATTAAATTTAATATGTATTACATGTTATATGGCGATTCATCCATAAATACTGTACGTTATTTTGTCCACACACTATCGTAAACATATTTTTTTGTCCACACACTATCGTAAACATATTTTATGTTCTGTTTTCATCTAAAACACTCTAATTTGTTTTAAAAACGACATATTATTATTAGATTATTTATAAAGTATCCATTTCAAGTTCAAAGAAGGAAGTATAATTGTCAAAAACGTATCGAAATCATAAAAAGAAGTCCAATAAAAACAAAACTTTTATAAGCCGTAAACAAGTTCTCACCTGTAACACATCGACGACTGAGTGGGCGGCAGGGTGAGTGAGTTTGACAGGTTTTTAGGCATCGCTATAGGCACGTTTTGGGTAAGAAAGCGCTAAAGCCCGCGATTTAAAAAAAAAAACAAGTGTTTGATTTTGTCCATATACGTTATTTTGTACGTACTTTCACTACGTCTGACGACGATAGGTTAACGTATTTTTTAATAACTATACCATACACAAAAAGTCCCTCAATTTTTATAGTATAAGTTTGTTGACCATAACTAAACTGAAAAATTTTAAAATAAGGGAGTGCATATAATATATTCCACACGAGGGTGGTGAGGTTCTACGTCGAAGACGGTTGTTACGGTTGATTAAAGTACACAAGAGCTCATAATATGAGAAGAAAGCCATTCCTAGTAATATTGAAAACGACCGTATTCAATCAGTTTTTAGCGATTGTACAAAATGTGATGAAACAGTGATTTAAAGAAGCTCCTTCTTCTTTATAGAAGA
>JARFXV010000814.1:0-62500 GCA_031761425.1 Cosmopolites sordidus | reverse complement strand
TTTCAATTGCTTTACTTTTACAATGATGTCACACACTTTCGTTTGTTCCGTGATCCAAGTGCAGGGCTTTCTGTCGCGTATTGTAATATCAAGCATACATCTTTTTATTCCCCTCTGTGCTAACAGAAATTTTTGAATTGATTGTGATGTGTGTGTCCTGATTTCACTTCCGTATGTCATAACGGGCAGGATGCTTTGATCGAATACTTTTCTTTTCAGGCAAAGTAGGAGTGTGCTTTTAAACACCATGTTGAGCCTGCTAAATGCCTGCCAGCCGCACTTACTTCGCCATTCCACCTCCCGGACGGTATCCCCGTTTATTGCAATCCTCTACCCAAGATATATAAAGTGGTCCATAATCTCCAAATCCCTTGCTAAAACTGAAATTCTTCTGTCATCAGCAATTTTTGAATATAATTTGAACATTTTTTAACATAATACATTTTTTGAACATAATTTATTTTTAAGCCAAATGGTTCCCAATCCAGATTACCGAATACTTCTTCAAGGCAGACCAAGAAATCATCATCATCATCAATCAGCCCTCTGCATCCACTGCTGGATATAGGCCTCCCCCATTTCTGCCCACCGTCTTCTATCTTGAGCGCTTTGCATCCAGTTTGTGGTTATTCTTTTGATATCGTCCGTCCACCGCATGGGAGGTCTTCCCCTGCTTCTTTTGTCAGCCCTTGGTCTCCACTCGAGCAGCCCCTTTATCCATCGTCCATCTGTCATGCGGGCCACATGTCCATTTGGAGCATATTTTTGACTGTGTTTTATGTAAAGTTCGACCACCAGCTTTTAGCAGTTCAACAGTTGCTCTCTTTATATATATATATATATATATATATATATATATATATATATATATATATATATATATATATATATATATATATATATATATATATATATATATATATTCAAATTTCCAGGTAAAAAAGATTATGTGAATTTAACGTTTTTTATACTTAGATTTCAATATAATTCCCTTTTCACACAGTATGCCTCATGCAAAAAAATAACGTAACTGTCCATACTCGTGACTTCTTTTTCCCCGGATCGTAGGAATATCATCTATTAAGCTTAGCTTTATTTTGTTGTCCAATATAAAAATGTAAATTAGTACCAAATTAAGCAGGCAATAAGAGAGGTAATAGATCATCGTATTTTGTCTTTAAACTAAAAAGTGAGAAATAATTCTCGTTGTGTCAGTTGTTACGAATAACTGATAATTTTCACAAAATTTTCAAATTATGTCTCATTCTCTGCGGAATTTCTTTTTAAATCTCTAACTAAAATGTTAAATGAAAGGTTTGATCTGGTCACAGTCATGGTCGAACTAATTGTATTTCCAGAATCGAAAAAGAAAAGAAATTCAAAGATTTTTGAGAGGTTATTACTTCTTATGTTCTTGGAACTTCTTACGTATTGGTTCTTGGTTCTTCTTACGTATTGAAACATAATATTTAAATGCTATTTTCATCATTTTATAGATTTCTGTTGTATTTTTATTCTGTTGAATATCTAGTTGAATTCTGTTGAATATCAAAAAAAAAAAAATTAAAAGCATTTGTACAAGCCAGCTATTTGCCCTATCCGATTACGAAATTGCACGCGTTATACATGAAACTATGTTATAATTATTTTCATCGGAGGCTAACAAATGCAGCTACTTGTTTTTTCTCAGAAGTCAGTTTTCGAACTTTTTAGATAGACTGGATGTGTTGCGACTTAATATTATCGGGTAACAAAATTGTTCTTTAAGTTTTGCTTAAATCTAAAAATACTAGATGGTTTCTTCATTACAGAATTTGATAATTTTCAAAATTTTTCCGAGAGTTTAATACAAATATATAATTTAAGAAAATAAGTTTGGCTGTCATTTCGTTCATTTAATTTAATTGAAAACATAGTCTGATTCTTCTAATCGGTTCAAAAATTATGAAGACTTGTGATAAAATACAAATTATTAGTTTTATTCAAACGTATTTAGTCCAGTTTAAAATAGTTAATCGAAGTAATTTTTGTATTCGAATTAATATCATGACACATGAGGGTTTGGTTCATTTACATCATTTACATCCCGACATCACATGATGACTTCCATTGCTTTTTAGTGCCTCATTTCGCATCTGGTCAGTAGTGATTATTAACCTATAAAAATATATTTGATTCGTTTTAATATCCACACCGATTAGAGAAAAAAATATAAATATTCTGAATACATAATTAATAATAGTTTTAGGTATTTCTTTGTTATGGCAAATTAAAGTGAATTTATAATAATTGTGCAAACATTTCTTAGTTATGAACGTCAAAGACTAGGCTATGGTAAAGCCAAAGAATAATAAGTTATATTTGAAAATGTTCTTATTATTATTTTATATATATAGGTATATTCAACGTATTTTCAACATACTTTTTATATATTTAAAATTGATTACTTGAATCTTTAAGTTTTCGTATGGTAATGCGTTTTCATATAATCTATACATTTTATAATGCATCATGATGCTTTATAGTAATTATTTTCACTGATAATTAAGAAATGACGCCACTTGTTGGGCGAAAAAAGTCAGTCTTGGAACTTTTTAGATATACTGGATAGGTTACAATTTAATATTATCGGATAGCAAAACTATTATTTAAATTTTGCTTAAATTTAAGAATACTGGATTACAGAATTTGATTGTTTTGAAAAGTGAAACGCAAATTACTAATTCATTTATCCAAATTTATTTTGTCTAGTTTTATAAATGTAGATATGAGGTAAATTTTTTAAACAAGGTCGGTTTTTTAGTAAGAAAAAAAAGACTAAAATATCATTAAATTTGTTTTTTCATATTTTACATAATTTTATCCATTTTTCTACGTTCCAACGTTTAAGAAATCTGCCGTCTGTGAAGAAGCCCAATACATGACTGCAGTTTTAACTTCTTCGTTGTCGTTAAATCGTTGACCACCAAGGAACTCCTTTAAGTACCGAAACAAGTGAAGATCACTGGGTGCAAGGTCTGAACTGTAAGGTGGATGATCCAGTTCTTCCTATCCAAAAGACCTGATAACACCTTGTGTTTGCGCAGAAACATGTGGTCTTGGATTGTCATTTAGCAACATCACACCAGAAGACAGTCCACGCCGCTTATTTTGTATGGCACGCCGGAGCTTTCTCAAGATGGCACAATACGCATAAAAATTGATTGTTGTGCCTCTCAGCGTAAAATTCACTAACAAAATCCCTTTCGTGTCCCAAAAGACAGTTGCCATAATCTTTCGTGTTGAAATTGTCTGTTTCACTCTGGTTGCCGACGATGTGTTGCCATTCCATTGACTGTTGCTTTGAGTCAGCAGTTATGTGAGACACCCAAGTCTCATCTCCTGTAACGATGTGGTCTAACAATTCATCTCCTTCCTGATTGTCTCGAGTCAAAAACACAGCATGGTCTAATCTCTTTCTTTTGTGAAACACAAAGCATATCGAGAACACAATTTTCAATAATTCAGTTTCTCCGAAACAATGGTGTAGAAAACTGACCTTGAAACCTGTGGAGATTCACTGATAAGTTTGAAATTGTGAATCGTTGGTGCTCTCGAATTTTGTTGTCCACATTACGAACCAAATCTTCAGAAATCAGAGAAGGTCGGCCAGGGCGTGGCTCATCATGCACATTAGTACTTTTATCATTATGCAGGAGCGTTTGTTTATACACATCGACATCCAGGCATTACAAACGCTTTTTTTATGGTTTCTGATGGTTTCAGTTATAATCTAGCGTTATAATCTAGCTCATTTACTATTATTGATAGATGAGTTCGTGAGTTAAGAGTATTGAATTTTATCAAGACATAGAGATTTTGAATTATCACTGGTTCAAATACAAGGATTTATATTGAAAAACGCAATTTCAAACTGCAATATGCTAGGACTAAGCCCATCGTTCTAAAATACTTGATGATAATGATTTGCAGATTATATGAAAATGAAAAATATAAATAAATGATGAAAATATGAAATGATGGAAATATAAATAAAATTTGTATAACTTTAAAGTAGTTTCGAATTGTTTTTTAGAATATATACCTCTGATATAAAAACCATAGTTTCCCCTTTTTAAACTTAATTTAATAATAATTACTTAAATATCTGTTTTATTTGTGAATACATATTTGTAGTTTATACTAATATACTTTTAATATTAGTAGCTTTACTGAGAAAAATTGTGTTTTGAAAATACTTTTTTATTGATTGGTTTTATAAGTCTGAAACTGATTAAAGGAAAAGATAAAATAAGGATGAAAACCAGTTTTGAAGTGCAAATAATTCCTTTTCAAAATACATACATTTCTAAATTCCATAAAAATGCAGTGTACATTAATTATCATCTGTTAACTGACTTTGTAACCAACATTCTTGAATTTGTCAAAAATATATCGTATAGTTAAAAGTGAAAGTAGGATATGGCTTTTTAACGCTTCTTTTCTAGGTTTAATAACATTTCTTCAACATCGAAATATATATATATATATATATATATATATATATATATATATATATATATATATATATATATATATATATATATTTCGATCATAGCATATCGTCCAATCGCTTCGCTATATGGCCTGCCCACCTCCATTTTAATTCTTTTACTCTTCTAATGATGTTATATACCTTGGTTTGTTCTCTGATCCATGTGCAGCGCTTTCGATCCTGTTTTGTAATACCAAGCATACATCTTTCCATTCCCCGGTGTGCTACCCGAAGTTTTCAAACTGACGATACGAGTGTGAGTGTCCAGGTTTCACTCCCGTAGGTCATAACGGATAGGACAAACTACTTAAAGACTTTTCTTTTCAGGCAAAGTGGTAGTTTATTCTAAAACACTATGTCCAGCCTGCCAGCCATATTTAGCATGTCTTTGCACCTCCCCCCGGGCAGTATCGCCTTCCATTAATATCCTGTGCTCAATATATATAGCGATCCACAATTTCCAAATCCCTTCCTAGAATAGAAATTGTTTTGCTTTCAGAAAATGTATTGAACATGGCCTGACTCTTCTCCAGGTTTATTTTCAAGCCAAATGGTTCTTCAGCCCTTTCTTTGCAGCTCTTCTATGTATCGCTGCAGCTCTTCGGGGTTTTGTGAAAGCAGAACGATATCATCTGCGAACCTAAATTGGCATCATGTTCAAAATTATTTTTTTGTATTTTTTGTTTCTTGAGACATTTTCGTTGTTGTATTCTTTCTGTTGAAGTGTTTTAACAGTTATACTATCCTTTCTTGGAGCGCTGTCATTTTTCATCGAGTCTATAGCCTTTGTCACTTCCTCCACTAGAATATCCGGCATTATTCCTCTGTGGACAATATTGTCTTTGATTGGTGTTGATCCTCGTATAAGGTTGAATAAAATATTCTGACAACCTCTAGTCTGGTCAGTGCCTTCATAGAATGCAGACGCGTTCTAAAGAGAAAATAAAATGAGGTTAAGTCTCATAAGGTGTGGTAAGGTTGCGCAATATTGCGCACTCGTTCGCAATCGTTGGTGAAACGTTTAGTATAGTTTTGTGCAACGAATTGTTCATTATGGACAATACAAAAAATAAAACTGCTTTTGCAGTTAGCTCTTTGGATGAATTAATTCTTAAAGCACAAATTCAATCAACAGAAGATTTCTGGCGTATCCTAGAGAAACATTCTTTAGGAGTGGGAGCTGCGCTAGGATTCAACCAAACCGCAGCAAAAATGCAATTTTCGCACCTGAATAGTAAGATATTAGATATATTAACGTCTAATAACAAAGACCAACAGACTCCAGATACCACACCACCCGAAGATGAAGACGATCAAGTCCCTATCATGGAAGAACATCAGCCGATATTCTTCCAACCAAAAAGATGTAAGGAAAAGAAAGTGCCGACGGCTTTGGGAGGTAGCTGTTTTGAATCTACCTTAGTACTTCGTCAAACCAAAAGGACCGACCAACGTGGAGGCAATATTCGTTGCAGCCACGGTCAACCCCAAACTCAATCAATTCTGAAAGCCATCAACAGCTGGAAGAAACCAACAAAGAAAAGACGGGTCAGCGCCATGTCCCGCAAAAAACGAAGGAGAAAATCCTACCAATTTACAGCTGCGAAGATCTAATCTCCGCAGCACCAAAAAGAATCAGGCGAAGTAACCCTTCTCAATCATTCTCTCAACCAACACCTTTAATGCAACACAACATCAAGCTGAAGGAAGAATGCAAGATCCACGATCGAACATTGCGCTCCGGACCCCAAAGTGTGCGAAATTTTTCGTAAATCTCGGCGGTTTTGGGTCTTGCGACCCGATTCCGTAGCAGTAATAACTCAGTTATTTCAATAATCAAAATTCATGGATGAATTTTACCAAACCAAGTAAGGACGATTTTGTTACCAACTAGGCCTACTTAATCGTCACTACAGGGCTAGATACAAGCCCCCAAACAAACCAGGGCTTGCGAAAGCAGGCAAGCACACCCGCAAACGCGGAGACTTCAGTAGGAACTGGTGAGAGCCTGAAGGCTAACCAAAAAACCTGGATAAATAAATCGAATCGAAATCTGACAACCTCTAACGTTTCCTTTCGCGCCCTGCACACTGTGCCATCCTCACGCATTAAGGCAAACATTTGCGTCCTTTTCTTTCGCAGCTTCTGTTTGGCTTTGTTAATTCCTCCGTATTCTTTTAGAGTTTTTTGTATTAGCTGCTCGTTGAATCGTCGCGTTTTCTCTCGAATACGTTTTCTTATAGTTTTGCAAAGCCCAAAGTACTCGACCTTGCCAAAAAGACTCCATGCGTTCTTCATTGTCTGTCGTTTTTTCATTAGACTAATGGTCTCATTAAGGATTTTTGACTGTGTGAAACTTTTTTCTACTGTTATTGCAGCAGCCGTGTCAATTTTGTCAGTGTCAGTCAGCCGTTGGCAAATTTGATTAACAGTTCTTGCAGTAGGGCATCCGTTTTTATTGTGCGTATATTAAGCGTAGCAATGTCAAAAGTCCAATGGCACCCTAATCTAACCTGGTGATTCTGCCTTGGGGCAGATCTTTCAGCTGCCATAGGTATTTGCCCCTTGGCCTCCGGGGCACGAGGGCCGTGTTTGAAGCTGTACTACCATGTTGAAACGTCATATTGAAGGCTTAGAACTCTGCCTTGACCTGTCTACTAGGAATGACCCTACCAGGAAGTTACTCTTCAGACGCCATAGCTGAAAGCTTCATTATATAATATATCTTATATGGTTTGTTTTGGATAAATTTAAATTTAAATTTAAATTAAATTTTAATCTGTTGCTTTTAAAACAAACAATAGCCTTAAACGCCTCATTAAAACAAGAAAAGCCTAACAAATAAACTCTATAAATCAGGATTGTATTTAATTAAGTGCGGGTCTTGTCCAAAAGTCTATGTTGGACAAATAGGAAGGTATTTCTCTACTAGGCTCAATGAACCTAAAAGAACTTATACTAAAGAAAAAATAATTCTCATTATGCTAACCACTTAATGTTAGAAAATCATGCTTTCAATGATGATGTTAAAATGTTACATAATGAAAATAAATCTAAAAAATTCAATCTTTTAGAGAGCCTAGAAATTAATAATAAGAAAAATTTGGATATGATAAATTTGTTAAATGACCAGCTAGACTTGAATGGTTCACCGTTATTAAACTTATATTACCCTCCCAGACGTTGAAAAAATGGACAGTTTAGGTTGTAATTGCTTTTCTTACTGTTAGTTTAACATAGATTGTATTTGAAAAAGGCACTGTGCAGAAACAATTGTTATACTTACAATTTTAAATATAGTGGAAATTTTAGATCTAATGTTTAATAGGATTTTAAATGACACACTTGTAGCTTTTTAATGTTTCAAATATTTATTATAGATTTTGCTCTACATATGTTTCACCTTGTTGGCTTTCTTAAGGGCTTTCTCAAGAGTAGCTCCAACTACCAACTCCGGAATCCATAAACATTATATTAATATTTGCTTATTTATTTTAAACATATTCTTTAATAGGATACATCATGAATTAAGTATCAGCAGTTTTTTTAGACATCCTAGTATACTTACTTTATACGTATCATTATTAATTATAATCATTTTCCTTTTGTGAAAGCTAGAATAACTTTAAATCCTAATTTACTGTTTCGGATTTGATTTCCGTTTTTTAGTCCCTTAAAATCACGATCATCATTCAGATCATATATAAAAAGTAAAAAACACGTTTGCAGTAATGAGTAATTCTTTAATATTATAAATTTTAAATAAAGGAAAGGTGTGTATGAAAAATTGCACAGTGGGCTCGTGGATAATATTAAAAATATTAAAACAAAACAAGTTTTTTTCCCGTGCTCCACGTAAAAATTACCCAATCCTTCAGTCGCCATCAACCAGAAAATATATTCCTTGTTTTTTAAAAGGAAAGGTATTTTAAATTTTAAAATTTCTTTAAAGTGTCATTTTTAAATATCCCTGAAAGTGAAATTAAAAACTGAATAATTTGCTGCACTCCAGACAAATTATTTCATATAAAAAGTAAAAAGTGGAGAAATATTGCAATAATGAAACATTACTTTAGAAAGGGGCATAGGAGACGAAAGCTAAAATTAGGCATGATTTGGGCAAGGGATAGAAAACCAATAAGGGCAAAAATTTTCGGATCGCAATTAAAACATGATGAATGCCTTCTTTCAAATTAAAAAGTTTGAATTTTACTGTACAATCTAACAAGTGTAAACCATTTGTTGATTGTTGAAATCTTAGTTAACAATAATTAGAGTTAGTTTTAAGTTAAACATTTCTTGACTTAATAATGGAAAGCACTTTGTGACTTCTTATGACTTGTGATTCCTTTTTATAGATCTTCTTAAAAAGTAGTGTTTACTGTAAAAAACTGACCAACTTAAGAGAGCTCAGTTTAGCTCAATTTAATGAATATCCGCCATGAAATAGCCGGAATTCCATCCGTCATGTGTCGAAGAGTTTTTTAAAACATCGCGTCGTCAAGGTGCACTTCAAGATAATAATAAAATTGTCATCATTTTCTTTACTGTATAATATCATAAACAAATGCTGCAGCAGGATCCATGTCTGTTTTTGAGACGTGGGTGAATTATTACAACAGATTATTATTATCACTTGATACTGATGGTAGCAGCGAAGTGTCGCAGATTTTTACTCCCTACCATCCCTGTTGCGAAAATTAAAACAGTCTTATTTATAGATGATAGCTCACCTAAAAAAAATGTATGCATCGAAAGTTGGCATGCGTTGCTTCATATCGTCTAACAGTATTGTTTTTAGATATATATATATATATATATATATATATATATATATATATATATATATATATATATATATATATTTATATATATACCTATGAGTAGATTTTTGCCAATTCATTTCAATTCTGCTATCACATGACTCTATCACAACTGTTGATCAATCAGCCTGACTATTTTTTAAATATCATTGAATGTTGTTTTATTTTTGTGAACGGTTTCATGAATTTTAATGCTTTGTAACTTCATTAATTATAAATTAATTAGGTATTCATTCTGTTACAATTTGTGCTGACGGGTCATTTTTATGAGATGTCACTAGTCTTCCTTCATAAACTTACTTTATTACATTTAAAAATTATTTTAGGATACCCTTGATATTAAAAAAAAATTGGTTATGACCAGTATTAATATAGTTGCAGCTTGTAAAAATTGAATTTAATTATTTTAATTAAATTAATTTCATGTACTGATGATAATTCTAAACAATTTATTTGACAATGTTTATATTTAGAATTGTAATTTGTGGATCAAGTAAGATTATATAACAGTACTATTTATTATAAATATTAGTTTAACATTAACTACGTCCTGTTCTTTTGATATATATATATATATATATATATATATATATATATATATATATATATATATATATGTATATATATATATATATATATATATATATATATATATATATATATATATATATATATATATATATATATATATATATATATATATTGTTTTGTTTCTAATATTACTTAATTTATAATTTAAAGATAATGAAATAAAATAGTTGTGTTAAAATTTAAAAATGCCTAGTTTTTGACATTTAATAATAATTGAATTTTTTGCAAATTATTATAAAACTACTATGTATATTTGCAAAACCAAGTTTTTAAATAATTAGATATAATGAAATTGTTATTTTTAAAGTATTAATTTTTATAATTATATTTTTCTTGTCATTAAATGTTATGTTATATGATAAATGTGGTCATATATTAAAGAGGCCTATACAGAATTTAGTTTCTTTTACTCTTCTTTCTTCTGCCGGCCGCGGTGGTCTGGTGGGTTAGTCACCTACCTGGCAATCCAAAGGTAGCTGGTTCGATTCCAGCGCTCGGATGGGTGTTTTTCTTTAATTCTTTTGCCCGTCTTACTTCCTACCCTACACACACACTTATATACACTCACATATACACACACACGCCCACACATATCCACACCTAAATGTCTGTGATTGTTTCTAGGCAAGAGTGTAAAATCCGACAACGAATTACCCCTCAGTCACGCCAGTTAAAGGCTGGGTAAGGCCGGATGCCTTCTGAGAAGTGTTCTACGTTGGTCACTCGCCAGTCGGTAGGTGTTCCTGATAGACTTATGAGTAGGCCAAGGGTTGATAGCCTGAGGGGGGTGCTGGCCTGTGTTTGTCGGTAGCTGATGACCGTAGTTCGGAACCCACGTTAAGCTGTATGTCCAGTCGCTAAATAGCCTTAGATGCTGATGCGCCTCTAACCGTAAATCATTTCCTTTTCTTTCTTCTACCTGGATTTATTTTTACACCGGTAATTTGTTTCAAAAATAGACCGGCGAGATTACAAAATGATAATCTATAGTTGCGTGTGATTATTAAAATGAATACGTTGAGTTAAATGCCTCTCTCGAAAACTTGGAAATTTTTTTTTCTTTACTCTAAACCTAGGACTCATTCAAGTTTGGTTAAAAGTCAGTTTACAAGTTACCTTGATAATCGTAAGGTTAGCTCTCCATCTGTCACATTGGATTCTTCCATGTGAACATGTAACGAATCTATGTAAGTACATAGAATGAAGATTAACATGGAAATTCTTCTTTTTTGTTTTCATTAATAGATCTATTAAAAAATTTAAATCATTCTCTACAGCTTCAATACTTTAATAGTCTGCAATACTTAGATCCATTCGCTTTTCCATTTTTTTTGTTTCTAATTGCTGTTGTTATACATAAGCGTATTTCAGTCTTCTATTCTAATGCTTGTTGTTTCCTTTAAAAAAGTTTGATTTTCCGTGAGTAGATTTCTATAATAATTTTCCCAGGGCTTTGCTGATATTTTATCATACGCTATCTCTTTTTTAACTAATCGTGCTTTGTATCTCCGACCTCCCATATGCGTCTCTACTTCCTCGCATCTATTCTCCGGTATTTTTTTGTTGTGTCACTTTCTTTCTAAATTTTGTTTTGCTTAATTGTATGTGTATATGTCGCTTTTTATTTTATGACTGATTCACTTAAGGTATATTTCTTATACTAAACTTGAAGAGATTTATCAAGCACCAAATCATTTTTTTTAAAGTCTTGTTTTTTAAATGCGCGTTTCGTTAACCAGTTCAATGTTTCACACCGAAGGTTCTAATAGAAGAATTGATATATTTCTTTCTACCAGTGATTTGCTTTTTGTTCTCTGTCTACCCTAGTAATTCAAAGGCAGCTTCATAAATAGTTTGTTTCATAGGTTAGTATATTTTCTCGATATCTTGAAGATCTCCATGTATAAGTTTCTGAAATAACCTTTGCTGGTAGTATTAAGTGTGTTATACTTTCATTTAGTAGGCTTTGTATGTTATATATTTTTTTTAATATTGTCTAGTTCTTTGCAACAGGTTGTTTGTATGACTTGATTTTGTATTCTAGTGTACGGAAAACAAATAGAATGTTTCAGCAGATATTGATCAGTGTCATATTCAGCTTCTCTATGCATTTTTGCGTTTGTTACTTCATTACTTTTCATTAATTTATCTTGTTCTGTTATTATATAATCAGTAATAGAGTTTTACTATCTATGTTGGCTTCAGATATATTTGTAAAGGTGTTTTTATGTTTAAAAAAACCATTTTCTATTTTTAACTATTAACTCTGATACTATTGTTCAGTGGTTCTTTCTTAAATTGTGCTAATACCTTATTTTGTTTCTTGATTACAATGTGGGTATTGAAGATCACCCATTAAAAGGATTTCCCTTATATTTCCTGTGGCATCAAAAGCGAGAGATAAAATTATCTCTTTGACTTTCTGTAGCGTCCTCCTTATGTGCATATACACTAAACAATACTGATCTCCTCCTTATATGAATTTAAATTCACCTAAGTAGTCATTTCATTTATTGCTTGAAGGTTAGTTAACCTTTTTCTACATTTCCTCTTTGCAACGAACAATAGTTCCCTTTTAGCCCATTCTTCTTTAGGTACTCCACTACACTGAAGTATACCAGGTATAAGGGATATTACTTTCGCAAATTTAGCCAACGATTCTTTACAGTTTTTTGGACAAAAAGTTTCCTTATAACATGTATCTAAAGGTTTAATTTTCTTAACAACGGACGTAAGAGTGCTTGTGTCGTTTGTATATGATATGGATAGAGACAACAAAACAACACAAATTATCTATCACATGTTTGCATAGAATGTTAATTCTCGTAGCTTTTCGATTGGTGATTTTAATAACTTTGCATTTTATTTCTCGGGAACCCTTAGGTTTTGGATCCTTGTTGTAACGAACTTTTTTCTATGAAATAACGTGAAGAATCGTACTTTAAATTACGAATGTACTTTCCTTTACACCCTGTATAGCCATCGACATAATTTGTACTACTTTTTTTTTATTTGCCCTTGTCAATAGACCTTTTTAGGATTAATTACGCGAAGGCGCGTTCGCCATGTTCACGGGGCGTTAATATGAAAGTTTCGGGCACTTTTTGTAAATATGGCTGGATAACAAGGATCATTTCCTTTATTATTAGTGCAACTAAATGAAAAATTAATTGATGGTGTTTTATTAGCACATCCCACAATAGAAGCACATAATTGCATTCGATTACAACGATGGTTAAAATGCCATGTCCGTCCCCAACATGGAAATAAAGCAGAACTTGTTGAAAGGTTAGGATGACAATTATATTCATATTAGTTTTATATTTATTATATTTACAACATTATATTTACTATATTTACAACATTATATTTATTATATTTACAACATTATATTTATTATATTTACAACATTATATTTATTATATTTACAACATTATATTTATTATATTTTTAACTTTAAATTTATAACATTACATTTATTTTTATATTAAGTTTGGAGCAAATTTTAATTTTCATTTCTTTTAATACTTTTATACTATACATAGGAGCAATTAGCAGTAGTTAAAGTAATTAACTTGCGCCATGAGTTTGTTTATATTTTTCAGCCAAACAGGCACTTGCTACTTTTACCTAGAAAAACATTCATCATTTGAGGTTATAGCATGCGCTATTAGATTAACAATTAAATGGATTAAAATTAGCTGATTATATGATTTTTTTTACCCAACTGATGGGGTCAGGATGTTCTGTTGTTAGACCACTTTCTTCTTTGAAATGAAGTGAACAAATATACGTATCTTTGTTAATATAATCAATCATCACCTCGTCCACATTTCTTGACTCACAAATCATATTCAGCAAACTTTGGACAAATTTTTATGTTTTTGTTTCGTTGATTTTATAAGTTTTGGACGATGTTCAAGGCAAGGCTTTAGAAAAGTAATAAAGTAACATAATGCTCCGAAAATAATTTACTACACGTATAGCTGCGACATATCCCATAACAACGACGTTTTTTTGCTCCTTTTGTACTGAAAACATTATATAATTTTATTAAAATGCTTGTATTAATATTTTATTTCAAGTATGTAACAAATAAAACTCTACTATTTATAGAGAATTAATAATTAAATATGATTTTTTATTAATTACATTGAAAACATAATATTCACAGCTTATACACGCATAAAGTGCTCGAAAAACATGGCGGAAGGTGAGGCATGCGCACAAAAAAAATTTTCGACTATGAAAAGACCTATTCTATGAAGTCTATATTCATTTTCCAAATTTCAATCAAACTTCATTTGACAATCATTTGATCTATTTAGTATTTAAACCACATGGCAAAACTCATCACCTTTTTTAGTTGGATGTGTCGTTTTTTGGATACTGAATTTTATACCTTCGCTTTTTCGAAATCCCTTCTATTTTAGTGATACAAAAGTAATAATCACTTACATGGCCACACCATAGGAATAGCAAACGGCATAGAATTTTTCATACGATGCATGCACTCCAATAAATTTACGTGATAACTCACACAGCAAACATGAGGTGCTCAACTTTTATTTTGATCTTCAATTTAGCACTTAAATTACAAAAGATAGGTATTTTTGATTTCCTATAGATCTAGCTTGTGACTTTAAAATAAATCGTCTACATATGTTATATATCAAAATTTATCATCTGGATTTTTGCAAAATTGACGATTAGAACTAGCCATTTTATATAAAATCGACTTAAACACTTGACGAGACAGAAACAAACTAAACTATAGAAAACAATAAAACTGGCCTTAAAGTTTCGTAGAATACTGTGGAAATACCCCTTCTACAGTCTTGTGGTAATTCCTACATTATCCAGTCCAAACTCAGGTACAAATAATTTCAATGATGCCATTACATAAAGAAGAAGCAGATACTTTAAAATGGGTCGGGCGATGACATTTCTGTAAAAATGTTTCAAACATTATGTCGACCAGTGTTATTAGGGATTTTTGCGCTGATAAACCTTTTTTATGACAATTCATATTTTAATTATAGCAATTCTTTAATAAATGTAAACACCACTGCAGGTTGTTATTAATAAATCTAGGACAGAACAAGGCACTTGAAACTTTGCGGAATAGTAATAATAATAAAAAACGACTCGAGACTATTTTTTAGAAACAATAATTTGTAAACCGCTCTCGCATTTAATGGATGCTAGCTTGGCAAGCCTAATTGGCCTATGTGTTGTTTGGTTATTTTTGGTGATTTATTCCTATCTTTATCTTTTTCTTCCAGTTGCCAATATCTAAGCATATTAAATGCTTCATCACCCCATTTATCCATATCATTATAGACCACCCTTGTCTTCTTGTTCCTTTCCTATTGTATTGTCTAAAAGTTTTTTGATATCCATTCGGCGTTCATCATTGTCACATGCCCTCTGCCTCTCTCTCCAGTGCCACCTCAGCTTCCATCTCAGGATCTGTTTTTAATTTTCGTTATTTACATAGTTCTCGTAATTCACTATTTGATGTTTTTTCCCACTACCTCTTACTTGTTTACCTTTATGTATTTTCCTTAAACATTTCCTTTTCCCAAACCGCAAGCATTTTATGTTCAATCCCACTAAATGTAACACATATTCATATATTCCCAATTTTATTCTCCTGGACAGTATTGTGCTAATGGCTAATTTACTGACTTCATATATATATATATATATATATATATATATATATATATATATATATATATATATATATATATATATATATATATACATATATATATATATATATATATATATATATATATATATATATATATATATATACATATATATATATATATATATATATATATATATATATATATATATATATATATATATATATATATATATTATACTTATTTATTATATTTTTGAACTGATTGTGATGTGAGCTCCATGTTTCACTTCCGTATGTCATAATTGGCAGCACGCACTTATCAAAAAGTTTTCCCTTCAAACAAAGTGGGAGTTTGTTCTTAAACACCATGTTGAGTCTGCCAAATACCTGCCAGCCACACTTAACACGCCATTCCACTTCCCGGGCGGTATCACCATCCATTGACATTTTTTGCCCAAGATATATGTAGTGGTAAATCGCTTCCCAAAATGCTAACCAAATCGCTAAACCAAATTGTTTAATGTTATTAAATGGAGTGAGATAGTGATTAAGCAATCAATGTTGAATATTCATGACAATACTAATAACATTATAAAGTAAAATCTGGTCTTATCCTTTTGTGGTGCTGTTCGATTATCCAGCCTACTTGGTAGATCTCTGTCCGTCCTGTCGGCGTGGAAACGTCTGCCCTGCTTAAGAAGCGATCTTCGACTCCCTCGGCCTTGTCCGGTCCCGGAGAATACTGGAGAATACCGGAGAATAATTACTATCGTAACTCAAGGGCGATACCTTGTAGGATTTTTTAATCATACCTAAAACATATACAAATATTCCGTTAGCGAAAATCGAAACTGCATTGCCTGCCACCTTGGCTGTCGTGGTTTTTTATATTTTAGTAATTTCACTAAATATATTTCGGAATAAAAAAGTGCAACACCATGCAACACAAAGTGTAACAGTGCGCACAAAAAAGTGCAACACCCGTACATGATTGAATGAAACTAAAACTATATTCACTGTATAGCATATCTAGAACATAAAAACTGATTTTTGGACCATGCCCAGTTTGATTCATTCCTCGCAAAGTTACAGAGTACATATTATAATAACCGTAGAGGATCTACACATTATTCATTTTTGAATTCGTTTATCGTTATATAATTTCAACATGGTGTAACAAAGTTTAATTCAATAAGATAATATATAAATATTTAATATATAAGATATAATATTTAAATAATATCAGAAAAACACATATTTTTAATTGCGTTGCATTTTTTTTGTTGTTCTCCCATATACATGTATACTAAAAAATGCTTTAAGTAAAACAAGTGAAAATAGGAAAAGAAATTGATTTTGTAAGAAAAAGATTTGTACGAATTGCCAATACGTTTACATAACGTTAACAGAACGGTCATTTGCCTTGATTCGTATTCGTAACAGTCGCGTTTAGTCATTTGTGACTGATCAGGTTCACTTATATCTATATCGTTTGTTGGTCAGTGAAACAAAACTGGTTTAAGTTTGGATTGATTCCATTGCGTTTTACGTAATATATATATATATATATATATATATATATATATATATATATATATATATATATATATATATGTGAGCACTTTTCAGGGCTTCACCACATGAACTGTACATTTGGGATTATTTTCTTGTTGGTCGATCCCCTGTATAGGTATATTTTCTTCAGCATAAGGAAGCATAATTGTAAATATTCAAAAAACAAGGATTATTTTTTTCCTGTGCTCCACATAAAATTTCTTTTCTCATATTTTCTTTTATCCAAAATATTTGACCTACTTCGTTATATCAAAAGGACTCCCCTACTTTGATGTTACCACCACGATGTTTCACTGCACCCAAGGTGTACAATTGGATTGTATTCTTCATAATTTGCCATCAGAACCAAAGAATTATATTTTGGTCAAATTTATTAATTTGGTTTTAACAATTATTTGGTTGGACCAACAAGACAATAATCCAAAATGTACAGCTCAAGTCCTGAAGAGTCTAAACGTCAAGAGACAAAACATGTGCCTTCCAAGCGAAAGCCTGCCTGGTACTCGCCAATTTTGTGTTGTTCTAATTGTTCTTGTGTTCTCTGGAGAAGGCATGCTGAGAAGATTTTGTAAGTGACTTGTAGTAAGGAGATTCCTCTGTAGTTGTTCACATCTGTTCTGTCTCCCTTCTTGTGGAGCGGCTTTTACTTTTTTTTTCTTGTTTTACTTTTTTTACTTTTTTACGTTTTTGACTTTTTGACTTTTTTTACTTTTTCTACTTTTTTTATTTTTTACCTCTTACTTCTTACTTCTTCTTACTTCTTACTTTTTACTTCTTACTTTTTACTTCTTACTTTTTACTTCTTACTTTTTACTTCTTACTTTTTACTTCTTACTTTTTACTTTTTACTATTTCCTTTTGACTTCTTACTTCTTATTCTTACTTCTTACTTCTTTCTTTTTACTTCTTCTTACTTTTTATTGTTTACATTTTATTTTTTACTTTTTATGTTTTACTTTCGCAGTCTTCACGCAAACGGAAAAATTATTAGGGGGGCCCTGCTCCTTGAAGTAGTCTATTGAGTTTTGATGGGGTTGAAATAATACGAGTGACGCTCTGCGTTCAGTATGCCCATTTGAGGTCATCAACGAAAAAATGGTATCGTATTGGCTGATCGCACAATGTGGAGATAATAAACATTTCGAATGAACCGCCAATTCGATGGTTACCGCGTTTGCCCACTGCGCACCAAAAACGAAATCGAACGACCACTGCACAGAGGTGTTCAGAAATGTCTAAGCGCAATTTGAAGTTTGAGTTTCCGCGGTGATTCGTTACTGCTGATAAAACCTGGATTTGTAACAACAAACTAGAAATAAAAGAAAAGCTAAAGCAGAGGATTTTACCCGGTGAATGTGCCCCGAAGAAGGCGAAGACGCTCGACCGAAAAGTCACGGCCACTATTTTCTAGAATTCGCAAGGCACTATCTTCATTGACTACATGAAAAAGGGACTCAGGAGAGAATTTTGCTGCATTATTGGTCAAACTTAACGAAGAGTTGATAAAAGACTTTCTACTTTTTACTTTGTGTACTTTTTAGATTTTTTTAATTTTTAAAATTTTTTTGCTTTTTTTACTTTTTACTTTCTTTTACTTTTTTTACTTTATTCACTTTTTTACTGTTTTTACTTTCTTTGCTTTTTTTCCATTTTTTCCTTTTTTTACTTTTTTTTACTTTTTACTTTTTACTTTTTTTTTACTTTTTATTTTTTTACTTTTTGTACTTTTTATTACTTTTTTTACTTTCAGACAAGATTTTGAAAACCGTCAAATGAAATAAATCCAAAAATCTACAAACCATATTACAAATTAAATGCACTGGGTAATCCAAAGAATAAAGCAACCTGAAAAATCCGGGATTTATGAAATTAATTGTCAATATTGTGATCGAAGGTATATTGGTGAAACTAAGAGATCCATATTAACCAGACACATTGCCCATATTAAATATGGGAGAAATGAAAAATATTGTGTTGCCCAACATGAACTTGGGCATGACCATAATTTGGACATTAGTAGTTTAAGATTTGCTTAAAATGTAAATAATAATAAGGCTGGGTATTAAAACATTGAAATACAAAAATGAAAGAAAACCATGAATCGGGATAAAGAACCTAGATTAGTTAGTTGCTTAGTTAACTAACCTAGTTAGTTAACTTCACGGTTCAAGATTTTTACACACTTCATTAGGTACGGTTGCCATATAAATTGAAAATAGTTTAATTTTAGAATTAGATTGAATCATCTCCTGATGATGTTAAAAAAGTAATTTGGTATTTAGTAGTAAATCTCTAGAAGAATTGAATGTAAACACTTAGAGATTAGCAGAATTAGAGATTAAGTTTAATAAAGCTTAAACGGAATAATCCTCTTGAAACTTTCGGTGCAGTAATGTTTTATTAGGATTAATAATTCATGAATCACCCTAATATGGTAGAGAGTTTAGTTATAAATTATAAGCATCAATAATAATACCTAAGATGTATTTAAAAAATTCATTACATGCGTATTGGAAAAGTTATATGTAAGAAAATGACGAGTAAGTCTAGATCCGGTATCAAAGTCTCCTATCCCGTGTAGTTAAATCATATTCCATTATAAAGTTTAGTTCTTTCCGGGTAATGATATTGGTTCACATATTTTGCGATGTTTGGTTGTTTGGAATGTACAGTGCGTCCATTAAATATCAGTATTGGTATGGGAAAATGTGATTAAAACGAAATACCTGGCATTTTTTTATGAATTATTATTCGAAGTATTCTCCTCTCGCTTCGATACATTTGTTACATCGATTCAATAGTGATTCAAATGGGTGATCCAGCTCATTTTGTGGAATAGCCGGCAAAGCTCGCATCGAAGCTGTTTGTTTGATTTGAATGTTTTAAAAAAAAACACCCTTTCAACTTTGAAAATAAGGAGAAGTTACAAGGGGCTAAATCTGGTGAATACGGTGGGTGGTTGGTTACCCAGCCAAAAGTCGTGCTACAAATTCCAGATATCTGTATCGCGATATTCTGGCCGAATGCCACGAATTTTGTGCATCAATCGTTTCAGGAGTTCGACGTGATACTGCCCAGTGACAGTTTGATAAGTTGGAATGAACTCTTTGTGGATAATGGTCCTGATTTTTAAAGGAATTTTTCGTGTTTTTTTTTTTGCCTGTGGTGAGTTAATCATCAGATTAAATCATCTCCTGATGATGCTAACATGGTTAGCAAAACGTGCGTCGAGCAGTTCAAAAAAGTGTTTTGGTGTTTAGTGGTAAATCTCTTCAAGTTTAGGTTCAAGAATGTTCAAGCATTGAAACGGCACCGCTTGTCAATAGATGGCGTGACTGGTTGCTGAGATATATCTTAATTACTGATGCTTAATGGACGCACTGTGTATTTTGATCAAGATGCACTATTCTTTAGTCAATCAAAACGTAATTGATAACAAATTAAGAATTTTGATTGATGTTGATTCTCACGTAATATTATTCGGACTTTTTGATAGTCTAAACTCTTCACTATTTAAACTAATTAATGTTCTACTATTAAAATAGTTGATAACTGACGATAAAATTCGTATTATTTACACTTACATGCAATAACATTGGAATACTCTAATGCATAGCATCAACGTTATGAACCAGTTACCAATTTGATGTGATCAAAAGAGAATTGTGTGTTTTAAGTGTTTAGCAAGGAACAAAATCGATCAAACCAAATCAAATTAATCAATGAAAATCTTAACCCCTTCATAATCATAAAACTGTGGCCGATCTTCTAGCAATCTTCTAATGATATTCTAGCGATCTTCTAGCAAAGCTCGATATCTCTTGCCAATATTTGGTCTCATTTTTATGTTGTGCAATGCACTATTTCAAATTTTTGTGACGTCTGATTTTTATAAGAACCTTTACAATCAGTATATGGAATCTTATAAATGACATTGAAATTCTGTAAAAAGGGGATCTTATCTTGTGTTTTAATAATAACTATTTCCGATTTCATGTTAGTTAAATTTGGTTATCTTTAGGTTATCAGCTAATTTAAAATAAAATTATAATATTATTAGTTTTTAATGTGCGGCAATTATTTTAATTTTAAAACTTGTATTTCTCTATTGTTCGTATGCCAAATAATATTTTCAAATAATTTACTGGATAGCCTTTCACACGAAACACATGCATCAGTTAATGAAGATTTTTGTTTTCGGGAATAATCGAAAACTTGTTGAATACTTGTTGGAACAGGTTTTCTAGGTTTTTGTTTCTTGCTTTTTTGTGTAATATAAGGCTTTCTACTTAGCCTAACCTTACTTTGCATATTTCTTGTTGATTTGGGAACTTTCTCTTCATCACTAGATGCACGGGTATTAATTTTTTCAATTTTAAAAAGTTAGTAAATACAGCATTAATTGCTGCTAGTCACAAAAAACGTGCTACTAATAGAAAAAAGTACTATTCAACAGATCTCTACCGGTCCGTCCTATCCAACTATTAACACATTATTGCTCTGTCGGAGACCTGGTTGCAACCATCTGTTTTTGATGCTGAGCTGTTCGACCCAAGATACCTGGTCTTTAGAAAGTATTGGAATCTGGATCCCTCGGAGTTTACAGGCATCGAAACTTGACCTGTCCATGTTTGAGGAGTTGCTCAATAAAATTCTAATCTCAGATGATTTTAATTTCATTGACAAAGTTCTGTTAACTATCAATACTTTAACCAATTCTTGCGATCATTGCAAGACTTCCAGGTATTTTTTGATATTCACCAATACAATCACATATTAGTTATTGCAAATTTGGAGTGTAATATTATTAGAGAGCTTATTCCGTTTGTTCTCGAAGATCTTTATCATCCTACTCTATCGATTTAATCTCACCTGCCCGCTCTGGACACACGGTTTAATTTACCAGCATCCAATTCTAACAAAATATACAATTTCTACAAAGCCAACTACAATCACCTATATAATCTAATTCAAATCAGGTGCGCACTGTTAATGATGCTATTACTCTCCTCAATAGCAACATTACCTTGTGTTTCAACGCCGTGGTCTCGACTCTAAACAGTCGAAATAACGCTAGACACTATCCTAATTGGTTTTCTATACATCATAGGGGAAATTCCCACTTTAAAAACCCACGAGCTGCCACTGCCATGGATGAGTGGCCCTCCGAGGTGAGACCAAGCGTATGTGTTGTATTTCAATAGGTAAGAGTGTAAAATACAACAAGGAATCGTCTTTCAGTAACATCGGTAACTAGGTAAGGTAAATTCGGTCTTAGAGGTATTCTATCTTGACCACTTGCGAGCAGGTAGTGCTGACCAATCGCTAAATAACGCCTAATGTATTGATGCGTCACTAAATTAAACAAATTAACCCTGTAATAGTCGAGATTTCTTAATGAACAATATTTAAATTTGTATTTATCCAGAATTATTTTAATAATACATTAAATGTAAATAATAATTTTTTTATTCATTGTACAATTAGCGAGTAAGGACTAAAGCATATGAAGCATAAAATATAATTGATCAGACAATAACGAAATATTTATTAAAACTACAATACCTTTTCTTTAGTTGTTTAAAAACTATTTTAATCAACATTTAAATTTGTGATATCAGCCGCCCTTCAGTGACCTTAGCGTTACATAAATCGATAATTCCATCATTCCTGCTTAACTGTTTTCGGTTTTATTATACGATCAGTCTACAGATGGCCATACAGAGTGCGTGATAGTGGCGACGCTAAGATAACAAATGGTATTCAAAAAGTCGCGATTTTTCGGAACTTGAAAATTTATTTGATAAAATGAACAATCACCGCAATGATGCTAATGAGGAGAATCTCGATAATAACACTATTATTCAGCCTTTATTGACAGGTTAGTTTTATGTAGAGAACTTTAAAGATTTGCTTTTGTTTACAACAGTTTTAATACTATTGTTTATATTTTGAATTAATTTCCTTACGACATTCTTAAACTTTATACTTATTACAGAATTATCTTGTGAGCGCTTAATGTGACTTATATATTTATTTATTTTTTTTACATGTGTGTAAAATATATCTCAGTTAAGATGATAATTTCATTAATATTTGTAACAAATTATGCATCAATGAGCATGAGTATTTGTTTACATAACGAAAGCTAATTGTTGGCAATATTAATAAAAAAAAAATTAATTGAGAAGTTGACGTATATCTCTTGAACATAATATCATTTAAATATCCGCCTCTTCGTGCCTTAAAAAATGGTACAATTTTTAAAGCTAATTTTGTTACACTTTTCAGATTTCACTATCATCATTCTTTAGTTTTCCCAGGATCTTGGATGCATAGTTTTACCCCGTGGCTAGGGTAGAATATGTAGTTTTTCTGCACTAGGAAATATTTAATCTGAATTCGATATTCTGCGTTGTCGATTTGTATATCCGGTGGATCCCCACCAACCAAGTTGCACTGAAAGTTGTATCAATTATGTATTGATTAACTATAAAAAATGTGTTGAAAAAATTGAAACAATCTCATGTTAAATGATACTTTTTTAATATAAAGTATTCTCGTATATCTAAACTTTTAATTGTAGTTAAATTGTAATTAATATGGAGATTGTTTAAGATAGAAATATATATATATATATATATATATATATATATATATATATATATATATATATATATATATATATATATATATATATATATATATATATATTTTGAAGAGCCTTTTTTACTGATTGCAATTAGAATTACAAATTAAATTAAAAAAATAAGAGCATATGAAAATCTGGCCTTAAGAAGATTTCCTCAGTTACAATGCGGAGTTAATCGTTCGTCTTAACGATTTTAAATCATTAGAAGATGCAGTAAGCTGTGCCAAAAAATAAGAAAATTTTATTTATTGCATCTATAGAAATATCAATACTAAAACTATTATAAACGTGAAACCCATTCAACCACATACATTTAAAAATAATCTTTTAATATTATCTGTCAAAACACGCAAAAAGAGCATTATCATCAATGTTACAAAAATCATCAACATATAAGATTCATGCACATACGAAGTGCGAACGGAAAGTCAATGGAAAGAGAAAGTGATATGATTTTAGCCAGGTGGCGCAAGGTCTGGGCTGTGGTAGACATTTATTTGAATTAAATTATTGATTTTTTTTTTCTTCGTTTGTATGGCTTTGTATGCTTTGGCATTGTTCCAGTGAATTTCCTTCAAAGAGTCTCTTAGCTGCAAGTTCCGCCGCTTCTTCAATGTCTAAGCATTGATTTAGGTATTATTGCGGAATTAACAAATTAGCACAATTCGGTAATTGAAAGGTTGCTGCAGCTCAAACTGTTTCCAGAAATGGTACAAAGACGCTTGAATTTCGCTTTTTTTGGTATCATAAAGGCAACCAAGGGTTACCAAAAAAAATGGGTTACTTACTTACTTAATTAATTTATTGGATCAACGTTGGAAACTTTGGATCACATTATTTCTTTTTTAGTCATATCTTTATTAGAATTCAATTTAATCATTCAATTTAAATGAAACACAAATTACAAACAATATCCTGTTAGTTGTTATAATGACATTTTTATTTAATCTTTATGAGAAAGAGCTAAAGGATTGTTTTTATAACGTTTAGTAACAGTAGAAGAATTTTTTCTCAATTTTCTCTTTGAAAATAAAAACTATAATAATAAAGATTTAAGTCGAATGATGCAATTCAATTTGGTATTTACCATAGTTGTTATTTGGGAATTATTTTTGTTGTAACAATGACGAACTCTAAATGCTTTGGTGTGCATGTAATTTTATCTAATTAAATTTACTACTGTTTATATTTTTCTATTAAGTGTGTTGTAACGATGATGAACTTCGTACGTTTTGATAAAACTGTTTATATACATTTAATATGATTCAGAATATTTATTATTTTGTGTTTATATAAATTATATAGGAAATAGTGATAATCTCGTTAAGAGTATAAAAATCTATGCATCAGTAAGCAATTTAAAACACGGACGTAGCCAGGGGGGGGGGGGGTTGAAGAGAGTTAAATTATTACATTTGACTTATTGAATTTATTTGAATTATTACAATTGAATTATTATTTTTGACAAGTATCTCCCCTACCCCGAAATCTAGTTTGGAATGCCTAGATATGTGCGATAAAAACCTTTATCCTAATATTTACACATTACTACAAACCTTGGCTACCATTCCTGTATCCACTGCTACCCCAGAAAGGTCTTTCTCGAGGCTAAGGAGACTGAAAAACTATTTACAAAACACTACAAGTGAAAACAGACTTAATGGTTTGGCTCTCATGAACATTCACTATGGAACAGAAATTCATGCAGATGAAGTAGTGGATATATTTAAAAGAAAAAGCCGAAGATTTCTTCTTTAATGGTTTTAGTTTTAGCGCAGAGGAACGAAATTAATTTAACCATTTCATTTAACGTTAAGAACTTTATAAATATGTCTTAATTTTTCCGATGAATATATAGATATTAAATTTCATGTAAGTATATTTTTGTTGTTTTATTTACTTCAAACTATACCCCCCCCCCCCCCCCCCCAAACTAAATCCTGGCTACGCCCGTGATTTAAAATACTTGTTTACTTAATTAAAGTAATTGGATTTTCTTAAATTAGTCGTTTTTGTTGAATTTTTATGTTTCTATACGTACTTGAAATGTTAATAAAAATATTGTCTTCATATTGGTTGTGTTTGTATTTATTTAGTGTCGTTACAAAAATGTCTCAATCTGAGCGAGAATTTTCATCATATTTTTCCTTTTTTATATACCTCAAGGTTATATAACTTCAAATGTATATAAAACGATACATATTCATAGAAAACAGCTGTTCAATCACTGTTTATAAAACTTTAGTTACGTAGACAATGTATGTTTGTGCATTTTACTTTTTTGTGTTAGTACTTTGTTGGGATTATAAGGAACTTGGTTATTTTTAGATTTCGCCTGAAACGAAATTATCAATTTCATTGTGTGTTGTCTGGTACGGTATTGCCAATTAAATTACCAGTTAATAATTTTTTGAAACAGAAGCGTCCAGAACTAGTAAATCGTTCCACAAGGTTCCATCAAAAAGGTTCCATAAGGATACTGCCCACTACATTCGCCACAAATTATTAAAATTTGGTTAAGATATGCTACCGCATCCACAATACAATTGATACAATCAAATCACACTTTTTTCTTCAAATATACCTGAAGTCTCTCTTTTTCTCTTCAGAAAATGTATCTTCAATGTCTTCTTCAAATCATTGCAGAACATTGAATTTTAATATGTCTAGTTTACAGCTGGTTAAACTGAATGGTGCTTGCATAAATCGTAAATGCATTGTGTTCTATCACGGCAATGCTTAATCGTAAACATTTTGTGCCAATCGCCAGAAATTATTAGACTTTGGTTGCTAGTATGTTACCATATCTACTATATTATGCTGATATTGTACTATCATATTTCTATTTATTTCGTTCTTTGCAAAATTCCGTGTTAGGTAGAATGTTTACTTCAAATAGCAATATCCGTGGAAAACAACCAGTACCAATCTGCAAATAATTTAATGGTTTCGTACATTACAAAAAGTACATTCCTCTGACGGTTACTAGGGGTGACCTGTCTCCCAGACATGATAGTTCTTGGTCGACTAAAACCTCTTGCTTTTACGTAACTGTGAACTTATCGACAATATCCAATTGTTTCGCTATTTTGCAAACCTGTCTTTTTCATACCAATAGTTTCGCTATACTAATAGAAATTTTGCAAACCTGTCTTTTTTATACGAAGTTTACTTGTATTATATTCAATTGTTAAAATTTGTAAATTAGGATATAATTTGATCAGGTCCTATTGGTAATAAGTCAAGAACATTTAATTTTATGGTTTAAAATTATTTATCGGTATCGGTTCGATTCTGCTTTGGTACCAGTCGTTGTTCTTTGAAGCACAGAAACTGTAACTCATTTCATCTTTAATTTGTGGTGTATAAAAGATGTAAAAGAAGTTTTAATTGCATCGACTTCTTAGAGGTTTTTAATCCTTTCGCCTGGTGGTATCCAATTTAACATTATATAGTTCTTTAAAAAAATGCTTTCTTTATTTCAGCACACTTCTGCATTCATGTGGTTGGGTTTTACACACTACAATTTCGCGCCGGCTTGATTATTTTGAATCAGCTTAAAATGGGATACGACATAATTCCATCAAACGCACATGAATGCCTGTCCGAAACACCTACTTTACAGGTTACCTTGCTTGTTCCGAAACTGATATGTATGCTTCTAGAGATCATTGAATTGATTAAATTTTCCATTATATAAGAATAGATTTTACACAAGTTTTAATATATATTTTTATAAAATATTAAATTCTTAAGTACAGCTTAACCAAAAAACATAACAAAATTACAAATAAGTCAGTAGTAACAAAAATACCGATGCCGACGATAGATAGATAGATGGACAAACCCAACGCACCACTCCAGTTTCAAATAGCATCACATGCCCTCTCTCGAATGTTGCCATGCTTAAACCAACAAATCAGGGGAAGGACACTGACCGACAGATTCTGGTAACAGCGACAGGCATTAAACATGAAATCCGGAAATCCACTCTATTCAACACAATCAATATGATAGTTGCAAAGATTAAATATAAATACTTGGGTGCGGACATCTTATAACTCGATGAAAATGAAAAACGCTGTCACTGCAATAGCTGGTCAACGATTTGGACGGGATAAATAATTTTGAAAGTCAGGTGTTTCAAGAAACGTCTCTGTAGATATTTCAATCTTTTGATTTGACCGGCATAAATAGACGAATATATCGGAGACACATACATAAGTTTAGTCTTAATAAATGTATCAAACAAAACTGTAAGACATTTTATGTTATTAAAATACCTAGCGGATCTTATCACAAACCCAAGAGCAATCAGCGCCGAATTTGCCGAACTCTATTCGTAAAGATACAAAGTTTCCTAACAACTCTGCAATCCTCCAAAGTCGATCCCTTATAGTTGAAATATATTTCAATAATTGTAAGGAAAAATTGTAATTTTTTAACACTTGGTAATGTTTAAATGGAGCCTGTTTGATAAAGCAATTTATGACAGTCTGTGCAATTTATGACAGATATCAATAGAGGTAACTTGTGTAAAATTTGAGTACATCCGTAAATAGTACAGAAAATAATAGGTGCAAGCTTGCTATCTTGCGGAGCATCGTTGGTAGCAATAAAGACATCAGAATGATCCAGTCCATAGTACCTCAACGTACAGATACTTAATATACTGAAATCTATCTTAGAGAGAGAACCGGAAAAATTATACTAAACCATTCGATCTTCGGTAAAATCAGTCCATGATCAAGTCTGTTAAATGCTTTTGAAATACAGTACAAGCTCGATAACTTGAACACTCGTTTTTTTAAACAGCTGTTTAAAATGAACAACAATTTCATGCTTTAATGCTGTAGTGACAGTCGAATAATGTAAACAGCGGTGACCTCTCGTTAACGTGAACAAGAGCACATGTGTTTAAAAATTTATATATATATATATATATATATATATATATATATATATATATATATATATATATATATATATATATATATATATATAAATTTTATATAATAAACGACTGTTGCATTTTTGTTCTCGTCTCGAAGTGAGTGTAGTTTTGCATCAACATGGTCAGACCAAAGAGTAAATGTTATTTTTGTCAAAGAGAATTAAATTTTCCTGTTACTGGCAATATGATACGGGAAAAAGCATTAAACTTGAGTAAAAATTAGGCTTTTACAGCAAATGACGGTTGGCTACAAAGGTTCAAAACTCGTTTTTGTATCAGATTTCTCAAAATTACGGGCTAAAAATTATCATCTCAGCTTGAATTAGTCGATCCTGTTTAAGCAAGATTTGTTCAGAATTGTGCCATAAACAAATTTATAACGCAGACGAAACGGGACTGTTCTGGAAGCTCCTTCCCGTCAAGACGTATGTTTCCCAGACAAAAAGACAGCTCCAGGATTAAAAAATCCAAATAAAGATTAACATTCTTAGGCTGCGCAAATGCAACAGGCCACCATAAATTAACGTCACTTCTTTATCGGGAAATCCAAGGGCACTGAAGCAATTTTAAAATCCATTAATTTACAAACATTTCAAAAATTCTTGGATGACCGTAGACATTTTTAAGAGTTGTTTTTTTTTTAAATTTTGTACCCGAGGTAGGTTACGTACATGCAAATTTACATGAATAACAATTACGTATATTATTTAATTTATTTTCAGGTGAGAAGATTTCTAAAATCCAAACGGTTGCTTCTGAGAACCTTACTTTTACTTGACAATGTTCATTCCACCCAATGTGATGCCGTTGATTCAACCATTCAACATCAGAATGTTTTAAAACTAATTAAACATTACCAAAGAAAAAGCTTTTTCAGCTCTTTTGTAGAAAAAAGTTGTGAATTAAGCGAAAATCTGAAACGTTTGACGATAAAGGATGCCGTATTACATCTGACAGTGACATGGGAGACAGTAACCTTCAACATAATTCGCAAATGTTGGTGCAACATTTTAAAATGCAATGAGCCAGATGAGGGAAATATTCCATTGTCGGATAGATTAGGGAAAATTAAAGAATCCGCAAATAATGAGTATAACGGTTAACGACACAATTATATTACTCAATCTTATCTCTCTTATCACCCTGATAACCTTTCTGAAGACATTGAAGTGTGGAATGAAGATCGTCAACATGCGGCAGTAACTGAATTTTTCGAAGATGAAGAACTTAATGAAGAAGCCGAATATGAGCCAGAATTAGATCAGCAGCGTGTATGCCATACTGATGCTATAAAAGCTTCAGCGTTAGTAATAACATGGGCTGAACAAAATTCTCTTGACGTAAATAATATTTTGGCACTTCAGGATATTTATGAGAATGCTCTCATGCTTAACATAAAAACTAAGAAAGTTCAGAAATGAATTACTTCAAAAGTTTTTTCTTCTGTTTAAAGATGTGCATAATATGTTTAGCCGTTTCAATACAGTGAAGATCAAATTATTCATTCATATGTCCGTTACTTTGTAATAGTTCATTTTTTAAAAAAAGAATAAAACAATTTTTTACTTTGTTATCTATCACTTTTATTTTTAAACAAAATTTGTCTGACTATAGTCTCGTAAAAAAGTTTTAAAGTAGTGTTTGAGAATGTAAAGTCGTTTTACGAAACTATAGTCACACAAATTTTGTTTAAAAATAAAAGTGATAGATAACAAAGTGAAAAATTGTTTTATTCCTTTTTTTTAAACTATGAAGATCTATGTTGTGTATACTGTTGTGTTGTTATTGTATTCCAAAATAGAGTGATTTTTTTTATTACTTCCTGCATATTTTTCTGACCATCGATATCATGAACACCTTCAATAACAAGAACAGTACTTTGCTTTGTTGTGCTCACATTATCGAGCTTATACTATATAAGTGTATATCGCAACAACTGATTTTAGAGACCCATTGAGGTATGTACAAATTCTAGAAAGCAAGTGACGTTAGAACTGGTAGACTTTTGTCGATACTAATCCATGCTTGGATATGATGCGGTGTTTAAACTCAAAGAAAATCTTAGCAAAATTATACAACAGAGATATTGGACGATCATTATCTACGTGGCTTACATAACGAAATTTAAAGACGGAAATTCTAATGAAAATATTGGGGCAATCCCGCGCGAGCAGTCAGTATTTTATTTGGACTAGCCGTACCCTTATTTTTTAATGTTCTTATTAAATTTCTGATGTCAATTTCGTTCAGGTACTGCCGGAAATCTTCATACATGGTGATTCACGGTGGATGGTACATTAGACGTTTACGGACTACTTGGGGTAATAATTTTAAATTTTGGATACTTTTAGTAAATAAACATGAACTCTCTATTAAATATATTTTCTGCGCTGTAATGCTGCCAGATCTACTCGAAGCTGATTCCAACTTCATTTTTTAAATAGAATACCCTATATGTTATTACATTTCTAGGTTCCGTGAAACATTCTGAAACTTTTTATGTAACATATGCTATACCTATCTTGAGCCGTTTCGGAAATAAAAAATATTGGCAACAAACATCCTTGAATAAAAAAATATTTTTTTTTACAACCAGCATAGCTAGATACCTGAATACTGTTCCTTAATAGATTGCTTTTTGACAATATGACATGAGAATTAATTTTTCGCATACAGGGCGTTTACAAAATAGTGCCATTTTGATAGAACTTAAAAATGTACGTTATGTAATAATTTTGAATTTTAATAAAAACACCCAGTATTGTATAGTGGAGTACAAAAACTATAAACAAAAAACCAAAATAATGTAATTAAAGCAAAGATAACGGTTTATTTTATTTTAGTAAGCAATAAAACAAAATTAAAATTAGAAACATAATACTATATAAAAAAGTATTGTTATTGCAAATGTTCGAAATGCTGACCGTTTACATTCAAACACTTCAACATTCTAATATAGACTACCTCCGTGACTGCTCTTCTTATCTCAATAGCATCTAAAGTTACGAATGGTTGATTCACCCGATGTTATAACTCCTCTCTAGTGTTTACTGGTGTTTTGTAGATAATATATTTTACAGTATCCCAAAAATAGAATCAAGAGTAGTTAAATCGGGTGATCTCGGCGGCCAATTCGACGGACCCAAATGTCCAAACCACCTGTCTTGGAATAGTTCATAGAGTTGCCTGCTTACTTTTTCTGTACGGTGTGCTGGCGCACCATCAAGCTGGTAACAGCTGCTTCGATACACTGCCAGTGGAAGGTTTTCTGTCAAATCATCTACTATTGTAGTTAATATTTCTAGATACTTCTTTCTAGATAGATATTTCTAGATAAATAAAGTATCGAACTTGTTTATCCATGATTAAACAAAAAACAATAAAACTAAATTTCTCTTGGTATGCGGTATCCCTGGTAAAATGAATATTTTTTGGCCCAGAAGTGACAATTTCGTCTGTTAAAAACTCCTCTCGAAAATGTGGACTTATCAGTCCAGATAATTTTTTTAAAAATTTGTCCTTAAATTTTATTATTAAGTATCTAAAAGTTCTAAGTTTTTCATAAGTTCTCCTCAAAGGCCTAATACCACCATTCACCGTGAATCACCCTGTATATATTTTTATTACATAAACAATAATCATCCACTAAATTGGTATAAACAGTTTTAAGGAAGCCGACAAAACAATGTACAATGGTATTGTATTGTTGTATCTCAACATCATGCAGATGCTTTTCTAAGAAGATTCGAATTTCCAAATTCATATAAAAATGATTTATCCTAATATGTCATTGCAAAATAATATTAACCCAATCGTTAGTTCACATACGTTATATCTTTCTTTATTTGATGCAGCTTAGCCAAAATGTAAACTAAGGAATTATAACGTAATTATTTGTGGTTACTTGGTAAATAATGTTTTGTCATATATTAAAAATAGAGGTATTCTTATATAGAAATATTTATAGATATTTGCAAGACCTTGTTTTAGATCTGGGTCCTGTTTATTGTTGAGTTTTTGAAATATTCTTATCATAATTGATATTTACATTTCAAATAAAAGTGATTAAGTACAAATATGAGGGTATAGTTACATTATTTACACCAGAAATTATTTTATAATTAAATTAATATGTAGGTCTGAATTATACGAGGACTACACTGAAATTTTTATGATGCGTGAAACATTCCTGAATTAGAAGCAAAAAATGTGATAAGTGTGAAATTCTATGGAGTATCACCGACGTACCCTAATGTTCTAACACCAAATATAAAAGATAACACGAGATTTCAAAACTAATTTTGACTAGAACTAAAATGTTCCTCATTATACTTGTGACTGTTTCCGACTCCTGAGTGGGATTCTGGCCGATTTGGGGGACCTGTCCGCGTTTCACGATATTAATCACATCTGCGTTGGTCCTGGATTTTTACAAACGAATTTTCTATTTATCAAGTTAAACTATAATTTGCCCAAATTCTAAAATATTGCAATATTAGGCGAGTGTTTCATTCATTTAATATTTACTGCTTTCACAATAGCATGGAAATTTATGTTATTGTGAGGAAGCATTTAGTGGTTTATGACTTGAAGAACTCAAGGTTGACATTGTTTCTGTTCATTTCGAAGGAAAGAATGTATCGATTTTTTTTCTATGTACGTAATTTTTTCGCTTTTAGTATACGTTGGAACTGTTTTTTTGTTACACGCATTCTACTCTCTTCGCATTGTTGATGATTCATAGAATGATTCCCTGGCAGATATAATTCAAAATTTGGTTAATTTTTAAACCATGTAAAATTGACAGACCTGGGATGGTGCTCAACTGTCAAAAATGTATTGCATTTTTTGCAAATTTATTTTCCCTGATAAGTCTATCATCAAGTTTACCATCAGATAAGTCAACATTACCATCATAGCTCGACAGTGCTATTGGTTGAACTTGTATATCGTTGCTGAAATAGTATTGGTACTGCTGCTGTAATAACCACTTCTCTAAATCTTTTGATGTGATGCGATATATATATATATATATATATATATATATATATATATATATATATATATATATATATATATATATATATATATATATATAAGCATTGTTTATACATTTTACTTAGTCAAGTTATTTCCTACAACATTGCATTTGGAAGTACTAGTCTATCACTTCTAATAAAAAAGTTAGCCTATGTAAGGTTTTAAAAAAATTACACTGTATATCATCATCATCATCATCAGCCTGTGTCAATCTACTGCAGGATGAAGGCCTCTTCAGCATGCTTTCAACTCTCGGGGTCCTGAGATTTCCTTTGCCATTCGGATTTAATATACTTAATGATTTTCATCAGTCCATCGTGTTTTCGGTCTTCTCCGTGGACGTTTGCGATCAAGCGGTATTCAGACCAGGATCGCCTTGGTCCATCTTTCGTCCCATCGCTTCGCTCATGGCCTGCCAACTTTTTTTCTGTTTTTTCTTTTATTCTGTTTTATTTTTAATTTATTATTCCAATGATGTCACTCACTTTCGTTTGTTCTCTGATACATGTGCAGGGCTTTCTATCTCATCTAATAATGCCAAGCATACATCTTTCATTCTCGTCTGTGTCACCAAGTTTTTGAACTGACTGCGATGTGAGTGTCAAGATTTCACTTTCGTTTGTCATAGTGGGCAGTACACACCGATCAAAGACTTTTCTTTTTAGGCAAAGTAATAATTTGTTCTTAAACACTATGTTGAGCCTGCCAAATGCCTGCCAGTCACATTTAACGCGTTGTTCCACCTCCCGAACGGTATCCCCTTCACTTATATCCTCAGTATATTTACTGAACATGACCTGACTCTTTTTCTGGTTTATTTTCAAGCTAAATAGCCCTTTGCAGCTTTTCTGGGTCTTGTGAAAGAAGAATATATCATCTGCGAATCTAAGATGGTTTAAGTATACACCATTGATATTTATTCCATCTTGCCCCCAATCCAGATTACGGAACACTTCTTCCAGGCAGAAAAGAAGAGGTGATATTGCGTCATCCTGTCATACGCCTCGCTTTACAATTATTCCAATATCAAAATCATCAAGTTGGACTGTTGCTGTACATTCATCATATATCGATCCTATTGATCAGATCTGCTATCTCTACACCTGGGTTAAATAATGCATCCGTTATGGAGATTGAATCAAATATTTTTTCGCAATGGATAAAAGCCAAGCATATTGGCATAATGTATTCGTTGTGTCTTTCTATTACCTGCTGTAGAACATGAATGTGATCCATTGTACTAAATCCACTTCTGAATCCTGCTTGCTCTCTTGGTTGTGCGTTATTAAGTTTTCTTAATATTCTTTTGGATATTATCTTGGTAAAAACTTTGTACATTATTGATACGAGGTTCATTAACGATAGTTCTTTAAATCCTCCAGTGCTCCTTTTTTATGTAAAATAATCACTTCTGCATTTTTCCATAAGTTGGCTACTTTTTGTTCTTTGAGGCATTTTGAGTATAATTTTGTTAGTGTTTTATGTAAAATCCAACCACCAGCTTTTAACATCTCAACAGTTATATTATCCTTTCCTGGGGCCTTGACATTTTTCATCAAATATATAGCCTTTGTCACTTCGTCCATCAGGATATCCGGCACTTGTTCTTCAGTGCACATTGCTGTTCTTGACTGGTTCTGATCCTCATATAACTTTGAATAAAATCTTCGAACAACCTCTATCATTTCCGTGCGCTCCTTGCACACTGTACCATCCTGAAGCATTAAGGCAAAAATTTGCGTCCTTTTCTTCCTAAGCCTCTGTTTAGCTTTGCTAATTCCCCTGTTTTCTTCCAGAGTTCTTTGCACTAGCTGCACTAGTTAAAGCGGCGCGTTTCATCTGGAATACGTTTTCTTAATAGTTTTGCAAAGCTCGACATCCTTCATTGTCCGTCATTTTTTCATTAAATTAATGGTCTCATTGGAGATTTTTGACTCTTTGAAACATTTGTTCTAGCGCTATTGAAGCAGCCATCTCAAATACATTGTTGGCGATTTCTTCATGTTGTTCTGTAATTTCCATCTCCTCCGGGTCTTGCAACACAGCAAAGCGGTTTGACAAAGCAATTTCAAAATATCTGCCTCTATTCAGCAGCTTCCCAGAACCCACTTTGCCCCTTTTTCATCTTATCATTTTTTCGCGCTCCTTTCGGAAGTGTATCCTAATCTTTGCTGGTTTAATCAATGGTCAGTTCCTGGTGGGGTACTGGTGGGTCAGTGGTCAGTTCCAACATAAAAATGGTTAAGAACAGTACAATTGCAAAATATTGTTTTATCTTTTGATATGATGGACTCTGGATGGAGTCCAGATGGACTTTTCCATGACCCTTTTCTGTTGATCTTTTTCTTATAAAACGAATTCATAAAATAGAGTTCTCGTCCTTCAGAAAACTCAACCAGCCTGTCACATCTATTGTCGATGCATATATATATATATATATATATATATATATATATATATATATATATATATATATATATATATATATATATACTCGATGAAGGTCTTCCCAGCATGCTTCCAAATTGCGCGGTTCTGAGCTCTCCTCTGCCATTCCACTTCCTGGGCGGTATCACCTTCCATTAAAATCCTCAGCTCTGTTTCAGGTATTTTCTCAAGCCAAATGGTTCTCGCGCCATTTGCATCTCTTGTACATCTGTTTGTAGGGGATCTGGGTCTTGTAACAGGAGCCTCTTCAAGGAAGAAACTGAGAAACTGAGAAAGGGACAGTATATATATATATATATATATATATATATATATATATATATATATATATATATATATATATATATATATATATATATATATATATACATATATATAGATATACGTTTCTTTATGGGAAAAATTTAGTAAGTAACGAGAAGTACTTTCTTTACGTCGTTCTTTACCATCTCGTCGAAAGGTTGTAAAAACCTTTCGACGAGATGGCACTCATATTAAAGTGTAATTTAATGAAATATATTATAGAAAAGGTTTCTTCTAATGTTTTAATAAATTTGGTTATTTGCAATTGTGATACTATAATAACACATACAATAACACATTCAATACTCACAATAACTATGCTCTATAATGACACACCGTTGATTGTTGGGACATTTAACATTCATCGCATTTTATAACTGATTATATATCCAACTAAGTTTTTGGATAAATGTGATAAACTGAGATATAATCTCTATTTAGTGCATATCAGAAAATTAAAGGAATCTGTTAAGGTATAGATTGAAAGGGCGTGTAGACATTCTATCGACATCGTTCAAAGCTCATTTTTTTGGTTCTAGAGCGCTATAAAAAGAGTGAAGCTATAAGTAATATGAGGAATGGATAATATTCCTGTGTTCCTGTTTAGGATTGTATGTTTGTTTTCTCAATGTTATCATGCATCCTTTCTATTGCATGAAAGTTGGCTAATATTTGTTCTAAATATTTTATACTCAATATTATTCAAAATGTATTTTACAATATTGAATATATATTTCGGATAATTCAATTGTCAATATATAATTTATTACAAACTGTTTTGTATATTAAATATATTTTTTTTAATACGAACTTGCTTGCCAACTCAATATATTTATATTTTATAAAGCATGTATCTACAAATTATATAGTCTCTCATCTTGCTAATAATTGATTTTTTTCCAGATTTATATCAAATCACCATGGCATACGCCTATTGGAAATCAGGAAAAACGAAAGACCACACTGTATTTGATTTATTTTTTCGAAAAAATCCTTTTGGTGGGGAATTTACTATATTCGCAGGATTAGAAGATTGTCTTAAGTTTTTGAGAAAGTTTCGTTATTCGAAAACGGGTAAGCTCACGTAATCTAAAATAACGTTTTTAATGGATTTTATTTAATATAATTTATAGATATAGAATATTTGAAACAAACTCTTCCATCCTCAATTGAAGAAAAGTTTTTTGAATACCTCAGCAATCTTACTGGAAACGAAGTTAGACTTTACGCGATAGCAGAAGGATCAGTTGTATTTCCGAGGTATAAAATTAGAAATATTCATAATATTTCACTTATAAATTTTAAAACATGCGTTTTTGCATTGATAAGCAAGTACTACAATAATTTGGTGCCAACGAATTGAGTCGATATGCGTCGGATTGCAGAAGATCTACGCTACAAATCATAAGATTAATATAACTTGTTTTTGTGTCCGATGAAAATCGAAGCCTTGAGACGTGTTAGGTTTTTTTTGGCGAAAAAATGTTTGCAGTTGATTCATAATTCAACTGTTCTTGTTGTCTGTTGCCTGCGAGGAAATTTGTGCCAAATGTCGGCATCCTAGACGTCAAGAGAGTATGACGTCATACCGTCGTATTTTTATAAAAAGGCGGAAACTGTTTTAAGGAGCATATATACTGAGCGAATAAAGGTGTTCGTTTGTGTTATATGAAAAATTTGTATTGCTGTGGATTTACAACGAACGAATTTTTTGAATGCATTCGGTTGTTTTCGTGGGTTAGTCCATTGAATAAGCTTTCCCTTAAACTTACGCCGAATATTCGCCTGCCGTACGCACCAAAAACTAGTGAGCCAATTCCTTCCAAACTATCCTTTGATGTATTGCCTAGCGAGAGATCTTTGCAAAGGTGAACGAATGTATTTAGGACATTCGTTAATACCTGTACATTGGCCGAACGATTTCATTCATAACCATTCGATTGGTTTTGTTTTGCTTAATATGAATGCGTATGTAGGAAGGGTGTATGCATTCTAATGAGTGTAGCGAAATCCTGGATAGAAATTGTGATTCCTAGGGGGGAAATATATATGTTTCATGTTTGCGTTATTACATGCGTTAGCGCATGCATCATAGCGTAGAGTAAGAAGCATGCCTTCTTCCTATCCATATTTTTGCGTTAGTTTCTTTCAATGTTTCTGGCGAGCTTAGTGAAGACGGTTTTTTAAAAACGTAAAAAACATTTTATGTTGTAAGTATCTACCGTGTTAACTGTGTAATTTCAGTTTCATGAATACATCTGACATGTTAGCTGGTATGAGTGCTGTTGTGGGGGTGTGGATAAGAGCACGGAAAATAAGGGAAAAATAAAAAAAGAGATATTTAGAATAATTACTACATATTACAGGAAAATATATACTAAAAAAATATTTTATCACATTTTATTACTTTTTATTTTATTTTCGTTGTACCGTTAGGTGTAAGACTGACAGTTTACATTTCAGCATCATGGTATTTATGAATTTTTATCCTCCAGTCCTAATTTTCTAGCCTCACACCAATGCATTTTTCGTTTTTCTGCCAGTGGTCGAACTTGTTCGATTTCCCATATCAGTTTTGAACGTCTTACTTTATTTTTTCCTTGTGTTTTCGTTTCATAGATTTGTTTTGCTAACCTCTCTTCATTCATTCTGTGGATGTGTCGTAGCCACCTCAGTTTGTCTCTTCTATAGCTCTTTCTATTGGTTTCGTTTCCACTTGTTCCATTACTGTCGTATTTCCCATTCTATTCCTTCTTGTAATGCCCTCTATTTATCGTAAGATTTCTGCAGCTAATTCTAACTTTTGTTTCTCTTTGTTAAGGTCCAAGATTTGCGTATAAAACTCGATAAAATAAACATTTTTTTCTAATTTTTTAAATATCTCTAAAGTTAGGCCGCTACAGCCTTTCATAATTTTTTTAAAATTCAAGCCCCGTCCATAAAATAATTTAAACAAATTTAATTGATCGCCTGCAAATTCAAAACGAACAGAAGACAACTAATGTTTATCGTTTTTTTTTGTTCCTTTTATTTTTTTATATTGTATTTTATTGTCAGGTTTAAAGTGGATTTCTAACGTCATTTTTGGAAATATAAAAGGCCCACCTATATGAGAATAGTGAATTAGTTGACACGCTGTTAATTTATGGAGAGTACTTTCAAAATGCCAATCTCAGCTATACCCTGAACGCTGTCCTTTTCGGGTTCATCCATTACCGAAATCATGTATTCGGATTGCGCAAAGAATGGAATGGATAATTCGGAATGCTGGATAATTTTTTTTGCTGGATAATTTATCCATTTCAAACAATTGCCTACAACAATTTTTAACAATTACAAAAGACGCTATGATTTCTCTAACGATAACTTAGCAAACGAAGTATGAATATTTATATATTTTAGCGGTATGAAACTTTTGGCAGATGTTAAGGGCATGGTTAATAAAATAGTTGTTTCGATACGTAAGGCGCGCGAAAATAACAAAAATTCACCTTACTTTTTAATCATAGTATTATATATAAAATTGTATTTTTTTACTATTATAATAGTATTTTGTTTTTTAGATTACCATTATTAAGGGTTGAAGGGCCATTGATATTGGTGCAATTATTGGAAACAACATTCCTAACTTTAGTAAATTACTCCAGGTGAGTTTTTAAATCGATAATGTCGATTTTTTTCCGAAATCTTTCAATAATTTATAATATTACAGCAAATCATTTTCTTAACGTACACATTATAGTCATTGAATCAATTATGTGCATGAATAAATCATTTTTGATGCAAGTCCGTACATATTCCTGAAAATGCTTGTTTAAATGTCGATATTTTTTTGAAGCAATACAATTTGCATTTACATCGTGTAATAGATACATTAAATGTAAAATTTGGTTTGGTTTCAATCAAATTATCCACGAAACACCAAGTCAATTGTTTGCAGTTGCTGGATGTTCGTTTGTTCAATCATATTGCCATACTTAGGAAATGATAAAATCCAATCATGACCCTAACAATTAGCTTGAGTGTATTATTTTATAAGCTTTACCTAACAAAGTGTGTGAAATCATGAATCGTAAGCATAGCAACCAATATTATGGTTGCTATGCTTATGGTTTTATGCTTATGGTTTTATGCTGGTCATGTTTTTTTAGATTTTACTATTTGTATGCTTTTTGCTGCATCTAGATTTTGTTGCCTCTACAGCCCTATTAACCAATATTCGTTTGCATGATCCAACACTCAAATTTTTCAATTCTGCATTATCTGACATGTATATGTTCTTCAACAATTTGATCAATAAAGTATTCTAGTAATTCTAGAATTATAAAATTTTTAATAATTAGGAGACTCTAGAATTCGAGGAGTCAACTCTTTTACAATATCAATTTATTAAAATCGAGGAGAAAGATAGATGAGTGTCATACGATCTGAGCTCGGAAATCTGGGAGCGAATATTCGATACAACAATATTTTTACTGGCTCTATTTGAAATTAAATATCTTCTGTACAAAATCACCATGGGAGATCAAAAATTATGTTTACATGATAACACACAGAAATCTAGAAATTGATGTTTAAATATCGATTAGTATTGGAGACCTGGGAGACGCGACATCGAGGCGGGTCGCGTTCAGGAATATGGGGGGTCACAATATGTTCAAAAAATAAGACCCGTATGCGAAACATTCTGTTAAAGTATTTTTAATTTAAAAACAAGTGTTAAAATTAAATATTACCAGGTAATAACAACATAATAAAATAAACTTAAATAAGGTAATAGCCAAAGTTGTTTCAAATAATAATGTAATGAGACGGTTGATTTTGTTTTTCACTTAATAGTTTTTCTATAAGCGGATCGTCGTTGCAAACACATATAAGCAAATTATTTTCTCGTGATAATAAACGATTTCTATATTTAGTTTTTAAAGCCTCCATAAACGAGAATCTTTTCAAAGAGAACGTTTCAAAGCTTCCGTAACTAGGCTTCCGTATTCATATCTTCGTGCAAGCTAAAACTTATCTAAATCTTGAGTTAAAAAAAATAGTTGTAGACATTAATTGGCCGATATTTTAATAAGTTGGTTGTGAGTCTCAATAGGTAATTCAGCAGCTATAACAAAGTCTTCACCAAATGGATTGAGGACCCATTTTTTCGACAAATCATCGTTGCTATCTGGAAAATATTTCGGTAGTTGCTTTTTCAATTGGCGTAAATGCGTTTTTATGTTCTCCAACACGCATCAATAACAGCATTTTCTAAATCCATATTTTTGGTAATATAATCCGAAGTTAAAGTGAATGCATCATAATTGCGTTATTCAAGGCGTATAATCCAAGTATCAAGCTTAGCTTAGTAAAATGAAAATTCGTATTCAAGTCACTCAAATGTGGAAATATATCACTCAAGTAATCCAACAGTAATAAAGTTTCTCCATCTTGTAAAAATATTGAAAACGAGCTATTTTTATCTGTAAAAAAGATTTTTAATTCGTCTCGCAATTCAAAAAGCCTTGTTAGAACTTTTCCTCGCGAGAACCATCGCGAGTCGTATTTGGCACCCATTTCTTCGCACAATGTGGAAAGCAATCTAATCTGCAATGGTCGGCTTGTAATAAAATGAATAATTTTTACGGCTTCTGACAGAACATTTTGTAAATTATCTGGCATCATTTTTGCAACAAGCACATTTATGTGAAAAAACCAGCGGGTCCATTCCATATGTGGCATAATGTCTTTTAATTTTACTATCACATCACTGTTCTTCCCCGTTATCGCTTTTACGCCTTTTTCGAGTTCAAGTTTTCGTTTTGTGTTGCATCAATAAAAATTTTAAGAGTCCTTCGCCAGTTACACGATCAGGGATTGTAAAATAGCAAATTTACTTAAGTGGACCCCTCGCATTTGTATCGGACAGAACATATAAATTGCGCAAACATATAAATTCGACACCTCTTTGGACTCTGAACTGAATAGCTAAAAAATCAATTAACTTAACCTTTTCATTTATTTGATCGTGAACATCATTGACCATTCCATTAATAAGTCTCGTTATTGTGTCATTTGAAAGTGGTATAGTTTTCAACTTTTTTGCTTGTTCCAGACTTATCATCGCATTAACCATAAGAAGGACAGCGGGTAAAATGAACTTTTCAGTAATCGTGTGGGGCTTAGACTCCTTGGCCACTCGTATTGCTAGTAATTAGGATGCTTAAAGTGCTGCGATCTCGTTACGCCTTGATTTGTTGACAGCAGTTTGTTGTTTTTTCAAGGCGAGTGATTTACGCCCGAAAAATTCTAATGGCTTGTTTTGTAAAGTTGGGTGTTTTCTTTCCAGATGTCGGACTAATTTTATAGGCTTCATGCTTTCCGCGGACAGAACTGGATAACAAACAACACATTACGGCTTGTCATCCAAGGCAATGAATGTATATTTTTAATATGTTTTTTTTTACTGTATCAGATGTAAAGACTGGTGCATTTCATTTAGTCACAAATTTTTCAATTTTATTTAATATTATTAATTTATTTTATTACTACACTCTTATTAATTTTGTTAACATTGAGAGAGAAAAAAAATCGTAGTATTTAACACTCGATGAGAAAAAAAATCGTAGTGGTCATTTTTGTAAAATAATAATGAAACTCTTCGTCTAGTTCCTTTGTTTACCTGCTTAAGCGCGTTCAGGCCGAATAATCTGCCACGCATGCGCGGGCTGGCTATTTTACAGTGCATGCAAGTGCAGGCCACGGGTTCGAAATGGTAAAAGTAATATAAGAGTTCGGTATTTGTCTTGAGTATTGTATTTGTGGCAATGTGCGGTATTTCGGTATAAGTGTAACGGTGTTACTCCGAAACAATGTTGTACAAAACTAACCTTGAAACCTGTGGAAATTCATTTGATAACTGTGAAATCGTGAATCTTCATCGCTCGAATTTTGTTGTTCATATCACGAACTAAATCTTCAGAAATCAGAGAAGGGCGGCCAGGGTATGGCCCATCATGCACATTAACTCGCCCGTCCTTGAACATTCTCTACCACTTTCGAACTTTACTGTCACTCATAGTATTATCACTGTAAACCTCACAAATCTTACGTTGAATTTCCAAGTTTCTTGCACGTTAGAATCGAATTATAGATCGTATCTGACTGTCGGTGGGCGACTCAATTTTCCTACTTCTACAGCTACTGCTACTTCTACTACACTACTACTACTACTTCTACAGCTACTATTACTAGTTCTACAGCTCAGCACACAGACACACGATACGGCTGCAAATGGCGCCTAAACGCGCGCCAAACATGCGGAGAGCATGAGCAGGGCGAATGAGCACACTCTCATTCACAAACGGGCCTAATTTAAAACATACGCCTCGTAACAATGAACATTAAATAATTGTGTTGAACTTATTAATAAATTTTACAATATTTTGGTCTTGGTGCACCGAAGGACATTTTTTAGGAATCGCGGGACAGTTAACACCGTTACATTATAATTAATTTTCGGGCTTTTCTTGTATATTTAAAAATATTTTTGCAATATTCCTGCACCAGCATAGAATTAATTTTGTAAGTTAAGTTATTGATGGATGCCTATAACTGCCTATATAGAGATCAACATTAAACAATAAATTATATTATTAACTGCCGATAGACTCCCACTTTTCAGTATTATTTGTTAATCAATTTATTAAAGTTATCATTTGAACGTGTTCTAGAAAATAGTTGGGTTTTGACACAAAATAAAATATACCCTAGATTTGATTGCATTAATGAAGTATTAACGCAATTAGTTTATTTAATGCAAGTTCGATATTACCACTTAATAATAGTTGATTACTTGTTTCGAAACAGTGTCAATGCTGGTAAAAAAAATAATATTTTTATATAACTTTTTCACGCAATAAAAGTGATAAATAAATTATGACAATTAATATAAATTATGAAATTGTATGAAATATGTTATTTGCATTATTGAAATTTGACCTTAAACTATGTGAGAAAGTTATACTTGATTTACAGTACCTGAAATCTGTTCAGTGAAGACTTGACGTCTATTCTTTGTCTTCTTTTATGTTCAAATGTTTATGTTTCCAAGTATGTACGAGAGCGATTCACGAATTATTGCTTCGTTTAGTTAATGGCTACTATGTTAGCTCCTACTAGACTTATCCTACGTCCTGCTCTCCTTACTGGACTCAAACACACAATTTCTTAGGATTTGAGTGACATCTTTGGCTGACAACGCGGAGTGCACGAGGGTGCACTGTGACAAGCTAATATTATTATCATCTTATATTAAAAATGTGTCAAGCAAAACTATAGCCGAGGCGTTCTGTTTCATCAAGAGTTATCTTGGCGAACTGATGAAATTTGTGTTTTAATGGTTCTCAACTAAAATGCCAGTGTTAAATAAATATTTTTTTATTAAGTTAGATAATGGGCAGTCCATTAAGCCTCTTACTCACGAAAATATTTATGGACAACATTGAAACGATAATCCACCACAATGGACTAAACAAACAATTTGTATATTGGTGTAGATATGTGGACGGCATTTTGGCAAGTTTTGTCGGTACCAACAGACAACTGAGTGTATTTCTAGAATATATTAATTGAATCCACAAAAATATAAAATTTACCGTTGAATTAGAAGAAAACAACAGTTTAAACTTCCTGTATCTAACCAGATATAACAATACATAACAAATCATTACACCCACTACAACATAAATTAGCAGCTTATCATAGCCTTGTACACAAACTGTTCAATATTCCTTTATCAGCGGCAGATTTTAATAAGGAACTAAACACCATCAAACAAAGTGCCATAAACAACGGGTATTCAGGTATTCAGAGAGAACAATAGATAACATTCTAAAAAGAAAACTGTACAAAAAGGCTGTCAAAGGTGCAAAAACCCTTCTTAATGACCAAATAGGCCTGAACCAATCTCCTTTACTGAATTTGTAATGACAATAAATAGCATCTCTTTGGATTTCTTAAAAAATATATATTTTATTGTACAATTTTTTATCGAATTATTATTTTAACACCGAAAATAGCCAGTTCTGAAGAAGCTACAGTGTTAACGAAACGCGTCAAATATTAAAAGTAAAGTGGAAATCTAAACAAAACAGTATTTGATTAAACATTTATAATAAATTTCCATCAAGTAGAAGCCAACACAATCCAAAAATTAAAATACCAGTTTTGAAATTTTTGGTATAGTTCGCGTATTCCACAGATTTGACTTCCCTCAAAAATGTTTTAGTCCACAAACGGAAGGAACATTTACTGAAAATGCATTTTTTTGATGACTAAGTTGGTGAATCGTTGCTGTAAATGTGTGGCTACCAAGCGGAGAAAATGTATCAGAGTAAATGAATACATCAGAAAATGAATTAGATTTTATATATCAACTAAATCTGTAATAAAATCTCTAACAAAGAATTATTTCAGTTGTCCCAACTTGTAACTTGTAACTTGTAACTTGTAAATAAGATATCTTGTTGGTCATATGATCAATAACTGGTGTTGAAAACTGGCCTGTCGACAACAACTAATATCATGGAACAAAATAACCACCATTATTTTGTCCGGTTAAATAATACAGGTAGCTAATATTCATGAAGTACTGTTATGAATTTAATAAGATTATAAGACTATTCGATTTTAGAGTTTTAACAAAAAACTAAATTAATCAATTTTAATTTGTACTGTATCAACAACTAAATAAATTTAATGGTGCATTGCAACAAAAGAGCCAAGGCTTGATGAATAGTACATATAATAATTATTAGAGTTTGACAAAAATATGTTACCACATCCAACATATAGTCCTAACGTTGCCTAATCAGATTTTAAGTTACTTAATTCATTGCAAAGCTCTTCAAAATCTTCACCTCTTATAATGATGTTAAATCATTTTAAATGATTGATAACTAGTATAACTGGTAACAACCCACTTGTTTACACTTACCTATATTTATACTTTACGCAGACATGCGTTAATATCAAACTAGACATTTTTGTTAAAAAACAATAATTAGGACGTGGTTTACTGAAATAAATTATAAAAATGAATAAATTGAATCATAAATTGAACAAATTGAATCAAAAATAAGACACTACAACACAGTAATCAAACCAGAGGTACTATATGCAAGCGAAACACTTACACTCCACACAAAAAGCGGCATAGAAAACATACTAAAAGAAGAACGCAAAATTATGAGAAAAATTCTCGGCCCAAAACTAACAGAGGAAGGATACAGACTATATTTCAGGAATACCACTGAGAGAATGTCCGACGTAGGACATAAGAAAAAGAAGGTTGAAATTCTATGGACATATCAGTAGACTCCCACCGACAAGACTCACCAACAAAATTCTTACATAGATACAAGGGGTCAAGTCAACAGTATCATGGATCGCAGAAGTCAGAACTGGTCTGGGAAGGGCACAAATGGATCCAACAGAGATTGAGGACAGAAGCAAGTACAGAAACAAAATACATATGTGGAACGTCGCATCAGAGAGCGACGTTTCAAGGAGATCGGGGACAAGGTGGACGGAGGAGAGAAAGAGGATCCCCGTAGAGAGGATGAGAGAGGTGTGGAAGATCAGAGGGAATACTCGAAAGTGAGTCGGAGTGCTTTGCGTGAACCAGCCGGATCTATACGCACCTAATATACATGATAGGCAAAAGATACTTGCCTTACAAGAAACTACCCATCACGGATGAGGACACGGTGGACTATGGGAACTATCGCATATTCAAAAGCAGGACAGGGGCTAGGGGCGCTCCGCTTCTGGGCATGGCTTTTGTGGTACACAAAGGGATAGTTAACTCTATTAAAGAAATTACCCCCATAAACAATAGACTAATGACAATGCGCATACAGTGCGCCAATAAAAAATACACTATGATCAACGTACATGCCCCCATAAACGGGGACAACAAGAAAAACCCGAAGTCTACAGAGAAATTCTGGGCAACATTAGAAAAGGTAATGGCAAAGGTCCCAAAGGATGACGGCAAAATTTTACTGGGCGACTTTAACGCACAAATCGGTAGAGAAAAAATCCATTAGAAAACCGTAGGGAAATTCCCCGGTCACAAATTTACCAACAAGAACGGCACAAAACTCATCGAACTATGCAAACGGAATAACCTGAAGATCATGTCAGTATCCCTAAGAAAATCTCCACGAAAACAGAAGATATGGAGATCGCCTATACAACAGATTGGGGAATTCCAGATAGACCGCGTTGCGATCGCATACCCACAACAAAGAGAGATCCAAGATGTCCAAGTCCACAGGGGCGCGAAAATTGACTCAGACCACTACCTAATACAAATCAAAGTCAAGTTCACCCCAAGGAGAAGTCATCATCACAAGAAAGCACGTATACAAAAATTCGACACAAAAAAGATCAAGGAATCCAACATAACAGAGGAATGGGAAACGGAACAGGCAGATACATGGGAAAAATTCCACAAAAAAATTACACAAAAAGCACAGGAACTGATCCCATTGAAAAAGAACACAAAACACCTTTGGTGGGCCTCGGAAGACGAAAGTGCAATGCAGCGATGCAAACGAGCATTTCAGGAGTACAACACTAAAAAATCCCCAGAAAGTCAACAGCTTTTTGACGTGACTAGAAAACAGACTGCACATGTTATCAGGCAAACTAAGAGGAAGTACATGAAGAAACAACTAGACTCTATAGAGGAAAATTTCCGCAATTATAACACGAGATACTTTTTTTTAGGACTTTTGCAAGAGAAATCCGTGAATACACACCAAAAAATATTTGTTTCAGAAAGCAGAATGGGTGATTAACGCTAACCAATCAGGAGAATTATCAGGGGCTGGCAACTATTTTTCTGATCTCCTCAATTGCCCCGAACACGACACAAGAAAGATTCTCCAAGGAAAATTGTACCCACACTCACTCAGAATTACCACCACCAACACTGGAAGAAATCCACAGGCGCATACGCAAACTAAAGAATAACAGGACATCCGGTGACCTTACCGCGGAACTATTAAAAAACCTCGGACCAAATTCACTGCAGGAACTTATGCAAATTATCACGAACATCTGGCAAACAGAAAAATTTCCAGATGAATGGAAATGTGCTCTTATCCATCCGCTGCACAAGAAGGGAGACAGAACAGATGTGAACAACCACAGAGGAATCTCCTTACTACAAGTCACTTACAAAATGCTCTCAGCATGCTTTCTCCAGAGAATACAAGAACAATTAGAACACAAGGCCGAGTACCTAGCGAGTACCAGGCAGGCTTTCGCCTTGGTCGCTCATGCACTGAACAAATATTTAACTTAAAAACAATACTGAAATACAAAGCTGTCAGGAGCGCGTCCCAATCATCTGTACGTTCGTGAACGTGACACAACTTCTAAAGTGTAATTTATGGGAGAAATTTCCGAGCCCTTCGTGATTAAAACTGGAGTACGCCAAGGAGATGGGTTATCCCCACTCCTCTTCAACCTGGTCCTGGACAAAGTCATAAGGGAATGGGTAAAAGAACTGAAAATCAAGGACACTGGAAACCAATACGACTCGGACGGCCTAAAAACAAACATAGAAATATCATGCCTAACCTTCGCAGATAGCCTAGCCATACTCGCTGACACTGAAAAAGGGGCAACCAAACAGATAGAAGTCCTCAAGGAATATGCAGAGAAAGTCGGCCTACAAAGCTCCTTTCAAAAAACCGAATTCTTCTGCTCAAAATTATATTAATAGAAATTAGTCCAAAATTTGAACATCAAATACGTCAAAATAAATAGGGTCACTCACTTCAAATACCTGGGCGAGATCCTGGAACCCATAGGAGGAGAGAAGATAGCACAGAAGACTCGATTACAGAAGATGAAGCGGGCATACGGCAAGACACACAATATCTACAGTAAGGAATGCATATCCACACACGCAAAAAAAGACACTACAACACAGTTATCAAACCAGAGGTATTATATGCAAGCGAGACACTTACACTCCATACAAAAAGCGTCATAGAAAACATACTAAAAGAAGAACGCAAAATTGTGAGGAAAATTCTCGGCCCAAAACTGACAAATTAAAGATACCGACTAAAAAGACCAAAGAGAGAATGTCCAACGTGGCGGCGGACATAAGAAAAAGAAGGTTGAAATTCTATGGACATATCAGTAGACTCCCACCGACAAGACTCACCAACAGAATTCTTACATACATACAAGGAGTCAAGTCAACAGTACCATGGATCGCACAAGTCAGAGCTGATTTGGGAAAGGCACAAATGGGTCCGACAGAAATTGAGGATAGACTAACGTACAGAAACAAAAAAACATATGTGGAACGTTGCATAAGAGAGTGAAGTTACGAGGAGATCGGGGACAAGGTGGACTAAGAAGGGAAAGAGAATCCATTGAGAAAGGCTGAGAGAGGTGTGGAGGATCAGAAAAATACTCGAAAATGAGTCAGAATGCTTTGCGTGATCCAACCGGGTCTATACGCACCTAATATTACGCATCTCTTTCACGGATGGATTTGGCATCTTCGGTGTTTACTGTCGCGAGGTCCGTGACTTCGGTTTCGGATAAACAGAACATAGTTGTATAATCTCCCATTTGAATTTATTCAGTTACAAAACTGCATCCTTAACGCAAAATCACCATCCTGCAAATGTTGCAGAGGATGTAAATGAAATGGATATAAACAATTCATGTGAAGAGTCCTCCAAACAGATGATTTGGTATTTGGCAAATATCTGCAATCCGCCTTGTACTTACATTTGAATCACCCCCACCCATCTCTTCCATTGGAAGGCACATGTTTCTTGATGTTAAAATTCTTCAGGACACCGACATGTGCCCTCTCGTCAAGAATAGGGAGACCCCATCCACAGTCAACAACCCATACTTTCGCCGACATCCCGTCGGATGGCGTATATATGCAATATTAGAATTCTTTGGACTGCATCCAATGAGACAATAGTGCTGAGTGTCATTAGACACCCAACTGCTGGGTTCCACAGTCTCATGTGGAACACACAACAACCTGCATCTCCTCCTAAATGAGCGTTTTTGTTGATTGCTTGACTGGAGATGGGTCCCACCTATCTCTTTCATTAGAGGGCACATGTTTCGTCTATTGATGTTAAGACTCTCTTCAGGGCATCGACATGTGCTCGCACATGCCGGCATCCTGAAGAGTCATGTGTATCATGTGAGACGAAACATGTGCCCTCTAATGAAAGAGATGGGTGGGACCTATCTCCAGTCAAGCAATCAACAAAAACGCTCATTTAGGAGGAGATGCAGGTTGTTGTGTGTTCCACATGAGACTGTGGAACCCAGCAGTTGGGTGTCTAATGACACTCAGCACTGTTGTCTCATTGGACACAGTCCAAAGAATTCTAACTCTGCATATATATATATATATATATATATATATATATATATATATATATATATATATATATATATATATATATATATATATATATATATATATATATATATATATATATATATATAGTAACAGAGTAACAATTTAAATTGAGTTGCGGATATTTCATCATTTCACAAATCACAATTTTTAGTAAAGCAGCCATGTCTAATTTATCCTAACAATGTTGACATATCTAGTTTTCTTATTACTTCAATTAATATTTAATTTTCCATTTCAACATTTACACTCAATTATTTAATTTTATTAGCCATCTTATATCAGCAAGCTCACATCATATTAGCCAGCTTACATCGATTTCAAGACATCGTTTAAAGGTTTTTGAATCCCATACTTTCATATCCATATTAATTTTAGCTTAAGACATCGGACAGATCATGAAAAATTAGATAGTTTCGTGATATTGTTTCATATTAACATTTGTGCGCTAAACATACAAGGTGCGTCTTACGGAAAACAGGACTTTTTTTATCCTTCACTGACGTTCTGACAAAATTTCATGACATTCGGATCATTAGAAGCCAAGTTATCGTGCTTAAAGTGTCAGTGTGTTTATTCCATCGGTCGAAAGATGAACATCGAAGAAAGAGCGAATATTAAGTTTTGTTTTAAACTTGGTAAAACATTCACCGTGACGTTTCAATTAATGAAACAACTGTATGGTGAGGATTGTTTATCTCGTGGCACGAGTCCATGAGTGATTTAAACAAATCAAAGAAGATCGTGAGGACATCAAGGACGACGATCATCCAAAATCTTCGTTGCGATACGTGGAAATGGAATTGAATATATCCAAAGATCCAATTCATCACATTATAACTGATCATTTGGGATTTCGGCGGGTTTATGCACGCTTTGTTCCACTACGTTTTTTGACTACCAAAATTGCTTCGAATCCGACATTGCAAAGACTTGGTTAAAGAGTCGAAAAAGGATGAAAACTTCAAGTACAGTATTGTTACTGGTGATGAGACGTGATGTTTTCAATATGATCTAGAAACTAAGCGTCAAAGTGCCGAATCGAAGCACCGAGCGAGCCAATTTCGAAGAAAAGCAAAAATCAAAACAATGTTGATTTGTTTCTATGATTCGGAGGGAATTGTGCATTAGAAGTTCCACCTGGTTAAACGATCAATGCTGTATTTTATCTTGGTGTTATGAAGTGTTTGTTGTCGCGTATTCGTTGTGTGCGGTTACAATACCGTCAACAAGACAGCTGACGCTTATTGCACGATAATGCACCGTCGCATCGATCGACGCTCATGGCAGATTTTCTGAATAAAAATGGCATTTTAACCATCAATCATTCACCATACTCGCTTGATTTGGCTCGCTGCGACTTCTACCTCTTCGAACAACTTCTTTGCCGATGAAAGGATGCCGAGGAAAGGCGTTATGCCGACATTGAAGCCATTCAAAAGGCGTCGACCGCCATCCTGCAGGAGATATCTTTGGCCGAGCTCAAAAATTCATTCGTCAACCTACTTGCGCATGCAAAACGTTGCACTGATGCATAAGGAGGCTATTTTGAATAATAATAATGATTTTTGCCGAAAAATTAAATAGTTTTTTTCTTCAAAAAGTTCTGTTTTCCGTGAGACACACCTTGTATAACATTTCAAGTTGATCAACAAATTGAGAATTCTCATTTATTTTGTTTCTATACTTTTGTGTATTTCTTTTTTTTCTTGTCATTAGTATGATACAATAAAGGCCATTTATTATTATTATTAATATTATTATTATCATTTGCTTTTATTTTGCCTGTATACACTAAAAGATTTCAAAGTCTAAAATTAATTTGATGACATTTAATTTGCTGTATACCTATATTGCTTTTATTAACTATATCACAGTTTTGCCATTCTTGGTTTGTATACTGTAGACTGCTTCTACACTGCATTATATGATAGATTTTTACAGCGAAAAAAAAAAAAAAAAATATATATATATATATATATATATATATATATATATATATATATATATATATATATATATATATATATATATATTTAAACGTTAAACTCACTAACAATAAATAATTTGATATAGTTAATCGGAAATTACAAAACGTTACCACATCACGTTAAATCTAGCCTTGTTTCATACTGGAAATATATTTTTATAGTAGCAGTAAGATTAAATAATTTGTAATGTTTAATGAATTCCTGTTTATTATTTTTCTAGTTTAGTTGCCACAAATGCTGCTCGATATCGTATAACGTCAGGAAATGTGAAATTGGTAGAATGTGGTTTACGTAAAGCTCAAGGTCCAGATGGTGGTCTGTCCGCTTCAAAATATTCTTATATAGGTATGGTTCTAAACTTTTTTCTAACTTACGCTTAGTTTAATTGAAACCACGAGCAAATTTGATAATATCTAACCTTCCTTCATAAATAATAATGTTAATTATAAAATGAATAGTCATTACTACATTATAGACAACATAATAGTAAAGAATTCAAATTAATTTTAATTACAGGCAAATTTGTATTAGCTATGGGTTAAAGTAAAGCAATGACTGTTGTCATTGTCAAGCACATATTTGCCTTCTTTTTAAGTGGTATTTCACATATATACTGTCTGCTAAGAACCTTTTGATTATACCTTTGGAATACAATACTTTATTCATTGTGAATATTCTGAGCTTTATTGATGGAATATTCTATGGAATGGATATATACGAAGAATTTGTTACTTGATTTAAAAAAAACTGCCGTATTTTGCGTGGTTCTCCAAGAGAATCATATTGTGTTTCAGTTTTTAGTTAATGGGGAATCCAATTCCGCACATCGTCCATTCTCTGTATGTCGAGTGTACGTCAATAGGTGACCAGTTGAATCCAATTTGATTAGCTCTTCGCACTTCAATCGTGTTTTATGATCCAAAGCCCAATGATATCCCAATGTATGTTGTCAAGTTCGATTAACGATTCTTGCAATCGGGCATCCGTTTTCATTGTCCGTATATTTAAGGTAGCAATACCCAAAGTCCAATGGTATACAATCCCCTTTACTACGGCAAGGACTGATCCATAAATCACACCCACGGAATTGTAAAATAAAATATAAGTCCATCGAGTGCAATACAAGCCACCATTTGACCCAATCCTCCATATATTGTTCGTAGGCTGATTGAGGCATAGCATTCAGCTGCTTTAGTGAATTTTATTTTATATCCTCAATTGAGTCAAGATTTGAAGTGTTTCGAAATCCTTCCTCGAACAGGTAATTTTAGCTTCAGGAACAGGAAAAAATCATACGGGGCCCTATGAGGTGAGTATAGTCGCCTGACATGCGACGTTTCTAAATCATTCTCGTTAACAAACCCCCGAACGAACGGAAACAGAAACTTGAAACTTTTGCGCAGTAATGTTAATAAATGAATCCCCGATTCTTTGCTCGATTTATTGGTCAACAGGTACAACTTTGAGACGATAAATTGTGAATCACCTTCCTACGCATATCTACGTTTACATATATGATGTAAAGACCTGTAGACAATTAAACACGAAAATATAACAGTCAAATTGTTATAAAAGTCTGAGGAAAAGCTAGATAAGGCTTTGTTTGTTAATCTGTTCTGTGTCCTGTTCTTAATCTGTTTCTGATGTCAAAATATTAAGACATTCCTTAATTTTTTTTAAATAATCTTTCTACAAAATCTAAGCTTCCCTTCTATAGTATAACATATGCAAAGGACTATACATATATATATATATATATATATATATATATATATATATATATATATATATATATATATATATATATATATATATATATATATATATAATATTATATATATATATATATATATATATATATATATATATATATATATATATATATATATATATATATATATATGTATAGATATGTATAGTCCTTTGCATATGTTATATCCAAGCAGGGAAAGTAGTAGAAGATCATGAACCAAATGCACCAAAGATCCTGCTAGCATATATAAAAGGAATCACAGACAGGATAGGCAGATTATTAAGTGAACACATGCTAAGAGCAGTCTACAAACCACACAAAACCATCACAGACCTGAAAAACCATAAGGGCAAAGTCAAACTATAAAAACATGAGGTATACAGCATATCTAGTATCGACTGCAATAGAACATGCATAGGAGAAACAAACAGGATCGGAATGCAAGAACGGCAAAACAACTTAAAAATCAAACAAACTCCTACCGCTCTGTTGCAGCACCACCTCCAAAGAGAACATAAAATCAATTTTGAAGGAGCCAAAGAAATAGTAAATATTGCAAATACCAAGTTCCGTACACTCAGAGAAGCTCTTGAAATAGAAAAAAGGAGAAAGTTAAGTACACGAAACGGCGCTTGTAATATTCCAAAAGTATGGAAATGGCAATTCGTGAAAACAGAACAAATTGTGTGCCATAACAATGAGAACAAATCAATAAATGGACGCCCGGAAGCGCAACCGAGCGCCGAGCATCGCGAACATCCCCGAACTACTACGATACAACCGCTCCAGTCGACGGGCTATAAAAGCGAGCGCAACGGTCCATGCACCTCACATAAGATAATACCTGCCTTTGGAACTTGTCAAGTAGAGAGGGCATGGTCCACCCCGTCGACGCTCATGAAACGGAAACACTAAAGAACATGAGATTATGGTTTTAATGTGATCTAGTCAAGGAAGGAACAACCTGTGTCTCCGCCAAAATGAGCATTCTTTTAGTTGTTTGACCCGGAGGAAGCCCCATCCATCCCTCATTTTGGCGCAGACTCCAGTTGTTGTGTGTTCCACATAAGATTGTGGAACCCAACGGTCGGGGGTGTATAACCCTGACTACTGTTGTCTCATTGGACGCAGTCCAAAGAAATAAAAAAACGGCATGCATAAGCTATCCGACGAGAAGTCGGCGAAAATGTGGGTTGTTTGATTGTGGAGAGGGACTTCCTATTCTTGTTACATATTAGATGTTACATCTAATATTTTCACGGATGGTAGATAATGTTTGTAAATCATTCCGGGTGTCGATCCGTTGATTTTGTGAAGAGTCACAACGTTTCGCCAAAATCGCATTTGGCATTTTCAAGTGTTGCCCTCTTCGATTGAAGTCAGTTGGACTCTTCAGTCGAAGCAGACAACACTTGAAAATGCCAAATGCGATTTTGGCGAAACATCGTGACTCTTCACAGAATCAACCGATCGACACCCGGAATGATTTAGAAATATATATAAATATATATATATATATATATATATATATATATATATATATATATATATATATATATATATATATATATATATATATATAATAAATATAATAAATATAAATATATATAATATATATATATATATATATATATATATATATATATATATATATATATATATATATATATATATATATATATATTAAAAACAAAGAAAATACACCCGCACTCCACGTTGGTGCTTTGTCGTTCCCCATCCGCTATCCAAAGCGCCAGCAAGCGTCTCCCTGGATCGGTTTCTGGCCTTAAGCCGTCATCAGCTGGGTTCAAGCTGAACGCCCGGAGAGCAAATGAAGGGAACGACTAAAACCATGACCATATAAATCAGCCATGTCGAATGTCTGCTGCAATCACATGCAACTCTGCCATCCTGTGGTAAACGACCGCGACAGACAAACTGTGCGGGACTATTCGTGGCCCGTAACCTCGGGTAAGTACCAGATCTGTTCAAAAATAATGATGAAATGGGCTCGTGGAGAAAGATATTAAAAACAAAGAAAATACACCAGCACTCCACGTTGGTGCTTTGTCGTTCCCCCATCCACCATCCAAAGCGCCAGCAAGCGTCTCCCAGGACCGGTTTCTGGCCGTAAGGCGTCATCAGCTGGTTGCGACAATATTAGTGCATATTGGGATGTATTTCATATCGGCTCACTGTTTGGTAAGCTAATGTTTACTTGGCCACTTGCATATCTCTGTTGTATTCGTTGCGAAAAGTATCCATATGGTATTCGTTGCCCAGAAAATAGTCAATTTAATTCCATTGACTAATAGGTTTTTTTAATTATTTTTTGACAAGTACTAAATAATTTTTTGTTTGATACACAACTAGTATACTAATAGCCGAAATATATTCATAGAATCGTTATAAAGTTTATATTTCGTTATTATTAAAATGATAATAATAAAACGTCGGTAAAAGCGATAGCCATTAACGTGTGGTAAACGAACAAAGTTGGTGCCAGGCGCGAAATTTCTTAAATACTCATTTTAAAAGCTTAATAAAATCGCCTAAAAGCTGTTATGTCGTGGCTTTTAACTAATTTATTCAGGTTATTTCTGTAGTTTAAAATGCCTGGTACCGAATGAATGGTTTTCAAACTAACATTTAATATGTAAGTCGTCAAAATCGTAATATACTAAAATAGAAAAAAAAAAAACAATTAAATAAGAATAAAGTGATTTTAAAACTATTAAATGATTATGTTTTCGGAAGAAAAGTTTAAATAAAAGAGAAGGGACATTCTGTCTACTTGATCGTACTTATTATCAATATATTATAATTAACTGTATTTTTAAATACAGGTAGTACGACTAGACCAACCATGTCTCGTTCGATTACTAGGAGAAAAAATTGATCCACATTTTAAGACTGGTTTCGTTCTTTAAGAACTCACCAGTCAAAGCTCGGATGCATTTCTCTCGAAGAAATCGATTTCCGCTTCCGCTTTTTCACTCTGGTTTTTAGGTGAAGCCGTATATATATATATATATATATATATATATATATATATATATATATATATATATATATATATATATATATATAGAAAATGACACCTACTCTTCATCGCAAAACTGATTGGCCACGTCCAAATGCCAGGCCGACGGTCAGCGGGCGCCGACGGTCCGCCATTTGAGACGGGATGCGGGTATTGGCGATGGCGGATTTTCTCATAGGAACTTATGCAGGCCGGAAGCCCGAGAAGTTCGGGCCCCATAGGTTTGCTGCCCGAGAAGTTCGGGCCCCATAGGTTTGTTGCCCGGAAACTGGGGGAACGAAACACGTTATTGGATTTTCAGTGCTCCAAGAGAGGTTTGGAGGGCATCGCTCAGTGAGGCGTGAATCAGGCTTACCAGCTGAGCTGTTAGTTGATCCACAAGCTCGGAGAAGGAAGATTAGCTTGTAAAGCGGACAATGTGGCAGGAACAGAGTTGGGACCCCGTATATACTACAGACCACACCCTGCATACAGGAGTCCGCTGACGTCCTGAAGGTCACCAATCTACGGCACCAAATGTCGGGCGTCGGCAGATCAATGACCCAATATTACGCAAGCCCCTTTTAACACATCGTCTGATCATTGTCTCAATTGACTTCTTCGACGATCAGCGCCACAGCCTCTGATCATTGTCGATACTTCACCGGCATCACGAAAAATCACATGGAAATAGTGGATTCTTCGTCGAACAGATGTCATAGGTAAAAAACACAAGCTACCTTCCTGGCACACCTAAGGTTCTTTTTCCCTCTACCTCACACTGACCTCCGCCACCCTGAGAACTCATCAGCAACGACCACACCTTATATATCACATACTATTGATCACACCCTGTATGATACTCCCTCTAATCTTCGTATGAGGATCCAGACAACTTTCGATTGGGAATCCTATCTATCTGACATGTCATTCTATATATCTGGCATCTGGCATTCTACATATCTGGCATCTGGCATCTGCTAACCTGTCATCTGTGAACCTATATATCTGAATCCTCTGACGTCATCAGAATCCCCAAGATTAATGACCTTGTCCGGTCAAGTGATCGAATATCATCTGTCATCCTATCTATTAATCATTTGCTAGCTATCGGTGCGGAACCACATCCAAAAATATAAATTACAGGAATCTAACTTACCCGCTGACCTTTGACTTGACCTTGAATCTTTAGATTTTTCAGTTGAACAATGAGACATTTTACGAGTAATCGGATGTTTCAAAAGGATTTTCATGTAGGTTTTTTTACCACGAAATTATTCAGACATTTTATGGAACTGCTATACATTCTCTTAATTAGGTTATCTACTAAATAATAAAATATATGCCGTAAATATATAACAAAATGTTTTTTTAATTCTAATTTGACGAAATGTTTATTTAATTTGAAACTTGATGTATATTTAAGCCCTGAAAATATACTTTAGAACAAAGATAAATGTAACACTATGAAAAATGTATTCTACTGGATTAATTTTATAGTTTTTGAGTACACCATGATGGTGTTCATGGAAAAGCTATTACAAGAAATTCCACTTATTTTTATACAAAAATATTAATTATGAGTAGGTCCACCATGTTTGTTATAACACGCTATAACAATGCTAGGCATGGACCGAATAAGATGATTTATGTCGGGTGGCAAGGTACCTGAAGCGCGTCGTGCACATATTTCATTTAGTTTAAGTGCAAGTTCCTTAAAGTTGAGGACTGTCGGAGTAATTGCCAAAGAGTTTGATTCATGCTATCTCATACATGTTCTATCAGGGATAAATCTGGAAGTTTCGCCGGTCAAACGAGTGCTACTATTACTTACCGGGATGTCCGGAAAGTTTGTAGGATTTTTTTAAGAGGAAGAGAAACGCAAATAATGTATGCAAATATGTATTTTTTTTTCATTATTATTAACAACTTTTTACTAATATAATGGTAGGTCCATAATGCCTTTTTGTCAAAAATTAACTCACATCTGGCGGAAGCGGCGAGTGGAAGCTCCATCGCGAACGGCTGCCAAACAAAGACTGGGCATCGCAGACAGCTCGGAGTGATGAGGATTTTAAGCAGGAAACCAGATACACGCCAGTGCTGCCGGATCTGGCGTTAAAACCTTCCTCGCGACTCCAGGGCCTTGGAGATCTTACTTTACGGACAAACCTCGTGTGTATGGAAACAGTCAAGTCTCTTAAGAATGCTTTGAGATTTCTTAATGAAATTTTGTACACAACTATAAAGAAGTGTTTGCCACTTTTTTTGTATATTTTCATTTTCTTTTCTTGTCGCATAATTGAAATCCAAGACTAACTTGATTTTTTTTATGAAATCAGTACTTGAATTTGGCATTCTTAGAAAGAGTATTTTTTCTGCGTTCAATGAGATAAATATTGTATTCTTTTTTTTTCAAAATATATTGAAGAAAATACCTAAAAGGTCTGTTTTAAGGTAAATATATTTTTCATTTAGTAGGCTATGAAACTATGGATGACAGATGAAGTATTTGATTACACTTGATAACTGTTAACGTCAATTTGTGAATGTCAAATTTCTTTCAATTTTTATATCGAATTAATATGAAAGAGAAATAATTGAAATACTAAAAATTGTTGGATACAGTAATTGAAAACTCACTTTTGCTGAAGTTTGTCGAGTATTGAATGAAATAGATTCGAATGAAAACATCACTAAGTCAACAGTTTCAAAAACGGCGAAAAGATTCAATGATACAGGCAGCATTAAAAGTCCAATGTTAAGAAGATGAAAAACAAGAACTAATGACGAACATTTTTTTAATGTTTTAATTGCTGTAGTAGACACCAATATGGAGAAAATTACGAGGAATCGAATGGCGAATATCTCGAATGGTTTTCGAGATATTCGCCGAAAACTGATCGGGGAATGCAATTTTTGCAAAATGTTTGATTTTCTTCGACTTTCAAAAAATCATATCTCGAAAACTAAAAGAGATAAATCAAAACGGGTGCCAGATTATTGATGCGCGTGCTTTGGAGCGTCAAATATCCGAAAATGAAGCAATTCTATTTTTTAAAGTTTTGCAGTTGATCGAAAAATTTTCAAAGGGGGTACCATTGGAAAACATCCAAAAAGCGAAACTCGCCCGATTTCTATGAAAGTAAGCCACAAGATGGAGAATATTACGAGGAATCGAATGGCGAAAAGCGCTGTCTGATATCTCGAATGGTTTTCCCAGATATTCGCCGAAAACTGATCGGGGAATGCAATTTTTGCAAAATGTTCGATTTTCTTCGACTTTCAAAAAATCCTATCTCGAAAACTAAAAGAGACAAATCAAAACGGGTGCCAGATTATTGATGCGCGTGCTTTGGAGCGTCAAATATCCGAAAATGAAGCAATTCTATTTTTAAAGTTTTGCAATTTGATCGAAAAATTTTCAAAGGGGGTACCATTGGAAAACATCCAAAAAGCGAAACTCGCCCGATTTCTATGAAAGTAAGCCACAAGATGGAGAAAATTACGAGGAATCGAATGGCGAAAAGCGCAGTCTGATATCTCGAACGGTTTTCGAGATATTCGCCGAAAACTGATCGGGGAATACAATTTTTGCAAAATGTTCGATTTTCTTCGACTTTCAAAAAATCATATCTCGAAAACTAAAAGAGATAAATCAAAACGGGTGCCAGATTATTGACGAGCGTCCTTTGGAGCATGAAATATCCAAAAATGAAGCAATTCTATTTTTTAAAGTTTTGCAGTTTGATCGAAAAATTTTCAAAGGGGGTACCATTGGAAAACATCCAAAAAGCGAAACTCACCCGATTTCTATGAAAGTAAGCCACAAGATGGAGAAAATTACGAGGAATCGAAAGGCGAAAAGCGCTGTCAGATATCTCTAACGGTTTTCGAGATATTCGCCGAAAACTGATCGGGGAATGCAATTTTTGCAAAATGTTCGATTTTCTTCGACATTCAAAAAATCATATCTGGAAAACCAAAAGAGATAAATCAAAACGGGTGCCAGATTATTGATGCGCGTGCTTTGGAGCGTCAAATATTCGAAAATGAAGCGATTCTATTTTTTAAAGTTTTGTAATTTGATAAAAAAATTTTCAAAGGGGGTACCATTGGAAAATATCCAAAACGCGAAACTCGCCCGATTTCTATGAAAGTAAGCCACAAGATTGAGAACATTACGAGGAATCGAATGCCGAAAAGCGCAGTCTGATATCTCGAACGGTTTTCGAGATATTCGCCGAAAACTGATCGGGGAGTGCAATTTTTGCAAAATGTTCGATTTTCATCGACTTTCAAAAAATCATATCTGGAAAACTAAAAGAGATAAATCAAAACGGGTGCCAGATTATTGATGCGCGTGATTTGGAGCGTCAAACATCCGAAAATGAAGCAATTCTATTTTTTAAAATTTTGCAATTTGATCGAAAAATTTTCAAAGGGGGTACCATTGGAAAACATCCAAAAAGCGAAACTCGCCCGATTTCTATGAAAGTAAGCCACAAGATGGAGAAAATTACGAGGAATCGAATGGCGAAAAGCGCTGTCTGATATCTCGAACGGTTTTCGAGATATTCGCCGAAAACTGATCGGGGAATACAATTTTTGCAAAATGTTCGATTTTCTTCGACTTTCAAAAAATCATATCTCGAAAACTAAAAGAGATAAATCAAAACGGGTGC